>LR750421.1:52965-229110 GCA_902729485.2 Mus minutoides
CCTCCCCTCCCCTCCCCCTTCCTCCTCCCCTTCACCCCCCCTCCCCTTCCCTTCCCTCCATATAACAGCATCCTTATGTCTCTACCGATATTGAATCAGAGGAAAACAAACCTCTATTTTTATATGGTTGATAGAAAATATATATACTTACCAGTTGTTTAGGAAGGTAATGCCTGGTTGTAAAACCCTTTCACAATAATGAAAAAGTGGTCAAATTGCCTTCAATTTTTGATGAAAATAGATAACGCCTCTAGTAATTTTCTGCATTTTCCCATTGACCTAGTTGCTAGTTCCTTGGATGACAGTGTGGGCTTCCATTTTTCCTGTGTGGGAGCTTTCAGACTCTCTTCTCTTTTTGACAGTCTGGTCAGCTGTTCCCATCCTCACCTTCCTCTCTGTCCTCACAGCTGGGGACTGAACATTGACTTTCTACACCTGACATATCTGGAACATTCCACCTCAGGCTCACTCTTCTCTGTGTCCTTCTTTTATAAATATTGGATAACGAGAGTTTTACTTTTCTGTGTTATCTGGTTTTTTCTTTTTTTGAAACTGCATATGATACACATGCTTAACTTCTGATATTGACATTTACTCTGCAATTTTATGTCAGCCATTGCTCTTTAAAAAAAATTTATGTACAAATCCAATGCTCCCTCTGATAACACATTTTTATATGCAGATAAGTGAATATGATATGACAAATATTAGCTTATGAATTGCTGGATCAAACCTATGTTGGATGCTTTCTTCTTAAGGAATGGATAAAAAGAAAAATTAGCATATAAAGTATTTTCCCAAGCAGGAAACATTTATTCTCTGTATAAGGTGGAATTGGACTATGTCTGCTATTTCAGATATGTTTATTACAGACAGCCTTGTCAGCTGATACATGTTGAATATAGTTTTTAATGTCCCTGTGCATAGGTAGATATTAGGTTGAGTTTCATAAATCATTATTCAGTTGTGTTCAGTATTCTTTTCAGATCAGTTTTTTTGGAAGAAGAGAGACGATGACATAGCTGCAAAATAAATGAGAACTTGATCATACTAATGACAAGAGTGGCAATGTTTTCGCTCACGGGAGCACATGTATTTATTGTGACATTACAGCTCACCTTTGATGTGTGACAGAGTAGTGTCTTTGATAGGTGTGGCATTGCATTCTTGCTAACCTGTAGCTACCTTCTGTGCATATGGCTTATCATATAGACTGAGCTAAATAAAACATTATAGAATAAAGAACAGGAAGCATCAGAGTTAAGACGAGGTAAAATTTGGGTCCTTTTTAATGCTTCTTTTCTTTGACAGTTGATAGAGCTCGTGTTGGTTGTGATAATAAGTTTGAAAGTAGTAAGAGCTGATATACAGCACTTATGATCCACATATGAATATTCTTGCTTATCCATACTTATCTTCCCTGGTATACATTCACTCATTATGTAAACCTATAAGACGTCAGTTCTATTGATCCTTCTAATCTAATAAAGTTGTTCACCTTTCCTGAAAACATTAGTCAGAAGCCTCGCAAGGAAATGAGCCAAGTTTGTATTCAAACTGTCTGATTTCTCAGCCTGTGCTCTGGAATGTGATAATAAATGGACTGTATTCTGGTCTAGCCCACTGCAGCAGGCCTCTAAGATGTTCTTGGGTTAGGGAGATGACTCAGTACGTAAGGTATTTATCATACAAGTGTACCTGTACTCAGACCCTCAGAGTTGAAAACTAGGTGTAAAATAAATAGCACATGTCTGTAGTCTCAGCATGATGACAGTAAGGGGGAAGATGGAGACAGGAGGATCTGAGAAGCGCATAGGCCAGCTAACCTAGCACATGCATGAGAAATGAAGGAAAAAGAGAGCCCCTTTATCAAATGAGGAGAAAGAGGAGTACCAACGCATGATGTTGTCCTCTGATTTATGTGTGCACTACAGTACACACACACACACACACACACACACACACACACACACACACACACAAACATACCTCCAGCATACATGGAGAAACTAAAAAAAAATTTTCTTAACATAATGATGCCTTCTGATTTTCTGATATTAATTCATGTCATTTTTTTTTTCTTTTGAGTTGAAGGCAGGGAAGTTACTATCAGTCTTTCATGTTCTCGGCAAGTGTTAACACTTTTTATGCGAGGACACTGAGCCTGGGGATCTCCTTTTCCTGTCTATCTGAAATGATGGGAAGAGAGAAATTCATGACATTTGTAGACTTAAGGAAACATGAATTTTTGTGTGAATGTTCAGGAAAATAGTAAACTGGGAAATGTCTGATAGAGGAATCACAATAGAGGAAATAAAAATGCAGTATAGGACAGGTTGTCTTCTTGTTGCTTGCACACTCTGCCTGTGGTGGTTAGAGATATCTTGGGACTTGCTCCCAAAGGCTCTTCCAATCTCTCAGAAGGTTTTCCCTTTTAAGCACCTGTTAACCATTCACAGGAAAGGCTGTTGACAGGGCAGCAGTAATTTCCCCCTATCTCAGCAGTTCTCAACCTGTGGATTGTGACCCTTTTGGAAGTTGAACACCCTTCCACAGGGGTTGCCTAGGCCTGTAGCAAAGCACAGATATTTCCATTATGGTTCATAACAGTAGCAAACTTGTAGTTGATGGCCGGGGCTCACCACAACATAAGGAACTCTAAAGTGTCGCAGCATTAGGAAGGATAAGAATCATTGCCCCAAGCCGAGCGTGGTGGCGCACGCCTTTAATCCCAGCACTCGGGAGGCAGAGGCAGGCCGATTTCTGAGTTCTAGGCCAGCTCAACAGAGTGAGTTCCAGGACAGCCAGGACTACACAGAAACCAAAATAATAATAATAATAATAATAATAATAATAATAATAATAATAAAATAAAAAAGAATCATTGCCCCATTGACTGCTCAGCTCTCATTGTATGATTTTTGGAAAACCAAGGATCCCTCTGAAAGCCAAGGATGCTACAAATGTACTTTAATGGACGAGTAGGCCAGTGAACCGTGGAGCACTTGCTGTAACTAGACCTTTTATTCCCAAAGTTTGTAACCCAGTCTTCTCTGTGACCATACCTGTCCAGTAACTACTCTTTTTTTTTTTTTTTTTGCATGCAGTTTTGAGGCCCTATCTCCCTTTGCACATACCTTCTGTTTATTCATGACCATCCATTCTGTCCTCTTTAACCCAAGCCTCTGCAGTTCCTTGTGGTTTAAGTCCTGAATGTTATAACAACAAAAGCCTGGTCTCCACTTGTATTGGAACCAATATGTTTTACTAAGTTATTCTATGATGTCCTGGATGATGTTTTCAGTGCTTGCTGATTAAATGCTTAGCCACACATTCTGCCACTGAGATGTATCCACAAACCCCTTTCTTTGAAATCTGAGATAAAACTTTGAGACAAGTTCTCACTTGAACTTGACAACACTTGTGCTCCAGGTTGGACTAAAATTCTTACGTATTCAGAATCCCACTCTCTAATACCAAATCTCCTTCTTGGTGATCTACAGACTAGAACAGGAAAGATTACAGATAATGCCAACTGTGAAAAGGTTATAAAACTGTAGCATAGAATAATCGCTTCCTGCCACAGAAACTGAAACAATGTAGCAGCTTCTTATCAAATTTAATAGACACTCATGACATGGTTCGCTGGTGTTCCTTCTTTATGTCTCAAGGAAACTGTAACTGATGTTCACATAACACCATGCAAAATTATCTAATTGAGGTTTCATTCAAATTCAGTAAGAACTGAGGATGCTACAAATGTACTTTAATGGGCGAGTAGGCCAGTGAACGGTGGTGCACTTGCATAATAGAACAGAAGCACAATGGTACAAGATCTCAAAGCACTTGCTTATGTGATGTTAGGTTAAGTGAAAGAAGCCAGACTCAAGACCATCTTCTTCAGGGTTCCACATATGAAGTATTCTGAACAGCCAAAACTAGAGTGACAAAATACTTACAGTGCTGCCCCAGGGGCTGGGGCTGAGGTTGAGAATGAGGCAGTGTTCATCAAAAAACGATTCTACCACAAGAATGAAGGCTATTGTAAGTAAACTTGAAAATAGTGAGTGTAACATAAAGCTGATTTCATTGACATTATTTATAAGTTTATTATTGATTTCATATCTTGCTTAATGTCAGGGAGCTTGACACTTATTATTTTAACCTTTTTACAATTTTACTTGGGGAAAAGTACGTCTGAGCCCATTGATTTTTTTTTTTAAACATGTCATGTTTCGCTGCAGGTGATGATTAGGTACATGCTTGGTAAGTCCCTCTAAGGTCAAGCTAGGTGCTTACGTACCGCAATATATATCTGTACTCATCTATCTGCCCTGGTCCATCCTGGCCGATTTCTCCCTAGTAGACTTTACAGCATAACAATTACACTGTTGATCCCCAAACAAATGTTGACTTTAAGAACAATTCCCCCTCTTTGTCAAAGTAATCCCCACGAGCTCAGGAAAATTAAAATAAAATCACTTTTTCAATAAATAGAACCTAGTCTGTGGCTTTTCAAGATCAAAAGAATTGTGAGGACTTAGCTCACACTTTTGTGTGTCTGTGTGTGTGTGTGTGTCTGTGTATAGTTATGTTGGTGCCATTATTTGCTTATTGTGCATGTCTAGCATATGCCAGGAGCTAAGTCCTGATCAGAAGCCAGCAAAGGGAGGCCAGTCAGATTCTCTGACATCTCTGTTCTCTTCCAGCAGATAGACCTGCTGCTTAGATGCAGTGTGGTACCCAGAGCAATGGCAAGGCTCATGAGGAGGTGGTGGGCCACTTCTTTGGGCAGGTCAAGGATGAACTGAGAGACAGGGCAGCAACTGTGTTGTCTTGAAAAGAAAGCAAAGCGTTTACCCAGACAAAAAGGGTAGGAGAAGGGCCCAAGACAGGAATGAAGAGAGCGATGAGCAAGAGAACACAGATATCAGTGTGTCTGGAGAAGTTTGGGGACAGCAGCACTCTGGAGGGTGGAGTACACAGAAGGGTATATTCCCGAAATGGTAGTAGGGAGGTGAGGACCACATCTGCAGGCCCTAGCATATAACACTAAAGGAATGGACGGTACGATCTTAAAATTGTGAATGACCCATTGGTTTCCCATGATAGTACCCCAGCCCACAGGATCCACTTTCAATGTGAAAGATTTGAAAGCTATTTCTTTTTTTTTCTTTTTCTTTTTCTTTTTCTTTTTCTTTTTCTTTTTCTTTTTCTTTTCTTTTTCTTTTTCAAAAATATCCAGGTATTAACATTTTATGTCTAAACTGCAGTTTCAATTTTGCTCAGTGACAATCTTCTACTCAATAAAGGAGGCAATCCATTTTGGAAGGATTACTGTTCATCCATGGGATCTCAGTAAAACAATTTTCCGTTTTAGTGGGAGAATATTCAACCTGTAAATATTTTAATCTTTTCCTCTGGTTTGTAGAAGAGGCTCTTTTAAATGGTTTTTGGCAGAGATGAGACAGGAAGATTTGCATTTTAGAAGCCCTGCTCCAGAGGCAAGGTGGAGAGAGGACTCTGGCAAGAAGCATTTTACTGCTCGGGAGGCTCAATGTAAGCAAATCCCTTTTAAGCATCTTATGGCCAAACAGGACCACAGAGCAAGAGAAATTATTCTCACCTTCTGCCATTTCTGTGTATGTTAGAATGCAACTCAAAGGAAATTGTGTGATTGTTGCCACTTTCTGTGAGAGAGAAGAAAGGTGAAGGAAAACCATGAAACACCTTCGCACACCATTGCATAAGAGCCTGCTGTTATTTGAATTATTGAATTACACAAGATTCTCAACTGATCATACCATTAACAGGCCACAGATGAGCATTAGGAAATTGCAGAACAATGCTGGATTTTGTCTGGAATACTTTCAGCAAACGTACCCTTGTTTTGACTTATAAATTACTTTGTTATTATTTTATCAGAACCATCACTGCCGTACACTAAAACAACAGCTCACACAGTTCAAAACATCTCTCTTCTGCTTTATTTTTTTAATGAGTCTCTTGGAGTAAATAATACACACAAAGGCAACCGGACAAACAGGCAAATCATCAAAGCCTTTAAACACCAAGGTTTTCCCAATTTTTTGGGAAAGTCTAACTTTGGCAGGCCAGACCAGGAAATCTTTACAAGTGCAATGGTTTTCATAGAACTTTGTTTCATTTACATCATCTCCTTCTATGGAACTCAGAACACACTGCACAGAACACAAACTTTGATGAGAACTTGGCATGGATCACTTGTGTGAATGAATGGTGCTTTTATTGTTGCAGTGTTAATGAATAGACTCTATAATGGAGCAGACATTTTTCTTTAAATCTTCCTTCCTTCCTTCCTTCCTTCCTTCCTTCCTTCCTTCCTTCCTTCCTTCCTCCCTCCCTCCCTCCCTTCCTTCCTTTCTTTTTTCACTCTTCCTTATTTATTCTTTTGATGTCTACCTTCATATATCTAAATGGCTTCCTTACATTGCTGTTTCTCGATTTATGATGTTATTAATTTCATTTCAGATCTAATCTATTGAGTTTCCTTTTTGCAAGATAAAACCTGCTTCCCCACCACCCCATTAACCCCAGGCATCTTTAGCATACACAAATATACTGTCACATAAGCCTCCAGAATTCCACTTTTGGATAGATTGTGTTTATATCATCATTTACCATAGAATACTGTTTTTGATTTAGGCTGCATGTCACTATGATTAATCTTCCCTTCCTTCCTTTCTTTTCTTTTTCCTTTTTTTCAGCTACATGTTGTTTACAGTAGAGGGTGTCTTTGAAATCTAATTTTAAAAACTTCACAGAGTGGGTAAAGAGATGGCTCAGTGGTTAAGAGGACTTGCTGCCCTTGCAGAGGACCTGAGCTCAGTTCCTAGGACCCACATGGTGGCCCACAACTTTCTGGCCTCTCTGGCTTCTATAAGCACCAGGCAAGTGTGGGGTGCATATGTGTAGGACAAAGATTCATAGGCACAAAATAAATAAATTAAAAGTGCTACACAGAGATCACTGCTTATAGGTTAGAAATTTTGCGTCAATAGACAACGAAGCAGCATAGTACCCTGGAGAAGTCTGAGTAAGCTGGTTTTGAATAAATCTTGTTATCTGATCATCATACTTGGTAACATTTCCCTATTTAACCTCCATGGTATTTACCACCCCTTTAACACAATATCTGTGCATTTTCCTGAAATGAAATACATTGTATCTTTTGTTTGGAGCAATTATTTTTCAAGTTAGATGACAACTCCCTAAGCTTTAAACTCATGTATCACTTACATTGAAGCAGATTCTGTTTCAATATTTTCCTTCCCCAGTTCTATTTCAAGCTCCATGTCACCAGGGATTGTGTTATCCTCATCCTTGCTCTGTGTTTAGTCTCTGCCATTTGTCAATCTATACCTGAACACTTGTGCATTGATACATTCTATTTTATTTGTATTAGGGGCACAGTTTTTTTTTTTCTGTATATACATGTTTCTTTTCCTTCACCTTCTGTTGATTGAATTTTAAGTTTTAAGTACTTCCATGGGAAGATTAATTTTCTAAGTTTTCATGCACAGTAAATGGACTCGAGAAAGTCCATGCTAGTGTGTGTGTGAAACATTTATTATAATTGATAAGAAACTATCTTTATTATTCTGCAACCTTTTTCTACTCAATGATTCCAGAGAATTTAATCTGACAAATATCCATGACAGATAATCAATTTGCTACTATTTTAAACAATGTTTCAGAGAAAAGATGGGTTGCCCCAGATGTAGCCTTTTCTGACACAAGATTTTGAATAGTTCGTTGATAGGAAAGTGATTATCCTAGGAGATGCTAGTGGGGGCCTGGAAAGGTGAGACAGGAAAGAGAGGGCAACTATTATACTTTGCATCAATAGGCAGATTACTGATGTGGACAATAGGGGTTAAGGCCTTCTGAGGTCCATGCAGAACAGGCCTCATAGGTGTCCCATTTAAGGAATAAACAAGCCAATTATTTTAGCTTGTTACTGGCTGTAAGTTGTTCTCATGAGTATTAACTGTGCATTTCTGACTTGTGCTTATATACATAGAAAGTCCTCAAGCCACTCCATATGTCCACTATGTGGAGACAGAAACTTCTGAAGTAATATGGCAGTGAACAAGGAACATGACCTACAAAGATTGTGCCTTCTTTTGCACAGAGGTATAGCGTTCCATTACAGTGACAGAATATAGCATCTTAAAGAGGTTTTTTATTTTGGATTGTGGTTTCTCCTTGTGGTTGTTTAGCCCTGTTGCTATAGGCTGGTTTTGTGTACAGTATCATGGTGGGTTAGTAAAGCTAATCACCTCATGGGCCCCAAATAGACAAAAGCATGGAGGAAGAGTCCAAGGGTAAGACACTGTCCTAGTTAGCCATGGAGGAAGAGTCCCAGGGTAAGACACTGTCCTAGTTAGCTTTAATTGATCTGTAATTTAAATGACACATCCTAGAGCCATCTGAGAGGAAAGTCTCAATTGGGAAATTGCCTAGATCAAAGTGACATTGGGGATTTTCTTAATTGTTAATAGGTGTAAGAGGGCCCAGCCCACTGTGGGTAGTACTATCCCTAGGCAGATGGTCTTAAATTGTATAAGAAAGCTAACTAATCATGACCCTGTGAGTGAGCAAGAAAGTAGTATTCCTCGTTGGTTTCTGCTTCAAGTCTCTGCTGAGGTCTTGCCTTGACTGCTGTCAAATGATGGACTGTAACCTGGAAGCATAAGCCAAATAAATGCTTCCCTCCACCGAGTAGCAAATAAGTAAATAAATAAATAAATAAATAAATAAATAAATAAATAAATCTCTTCTGAACTTCTGAAGAGATTAGTAAGCACTAATCATCCAGAACTATTTTGCACTAATTTACAATGTACATTAATGTCTCCTACTAATTTTATAAGATAAAAATTATTTGAGTAAAATAATAAAATAGTTTTCATCTTGAAATTTTTTCTTAATGACATTCTTGTCATAAATGAAGATGAAATGTTCTTTTTCTCTGCTGATTTATGGGTTACACAACTCTGGAATACTAACATGTCATTTTGAAAATTATACTAGTGTCTCATTATAGATATGTCAGGATTTGTTACAAATATAAAAATTAGTGAACTCATTAAATTACTTTATAGAATGGCACGAAAATATTTGTAACTTGACCAGTGATGATAAAGGCATGGTACCCCACTGAGAAGAGTTCCGGCATTTAAAACTAGAAGTAAACCCAGTGGTAGTGGTGTGCCTTTTATCCCAGCACTCAGGAGGCAGAGGCAGGTGGATCTCTCTGAACTTGAGGCCACGTTTCCTATGAGGTTATCAATCTCAGTAGCTTCTATTACAAGTGAGAATTACAGCTGCCAATAAAGCTGGTTCTAGTTCCTAAACCTAATTGATTTTCATTTAGATTGTAAAGGGTATTCTGCTGTTCTGATTTTATGTGTTTGCATGAGACAAGTGTAGTGTTTCATATGAAAAGATAGCAGACACTGTCTTTTACTTCCGTGTTGGCTGTGCCTCTGCTATTATTTATCTGAAGTCCAATAAGTGACACCTGGGGTGGGAGAGAGGGTACTGTTAAAATTGTCTTCTCTGTAATTTCTCAGTTTTGTTTCTAATACCAAAACTATCTGGGCAACAACCAACTTCACTCAATGAGAAGAGAAAAAAAAGTAATTTAAAAGTTGAGTGAGAAGGGATGGGATTGCTGAGGGAGTGGGAAGGAAACACTATCTGAACAAACAAACAAACAAACAAACAAAAATAAAAAAATAAAGAAGAGTTAACTGAAAATACTAAGACTAACTTGCTTGAAAATTTCTTTTCAAATAAGCAAATCAAGAGATTCATTATCAAAGACATTTTTGTTTTGGGTGAAATATGAAAATACTTATTTTGATCTCTGCTTTCAATAAAGATGATTAAAAGACTCACCAGACACAACATAAACTTTACTATTTTAGAAAAGAAATGATTAACAGCCAAAAATGCAAAGGAATGGTTTCATAATTCACAGGATGTTCTATGAGTTCTTTTTCCTCTGGTATCTAAGCATGAGCCTGAAGATTTGCCTACCCCCCCACACACCCCGAATTCTGAGAGGGAGTGAGACGCATGGCAAGATTCAAACTGTTCTTCTGGATTTTTCCCTAGATGGTGTTGCATGTCTTAGATGCTCTTTGCTAGAGACAATCTTTCTATGCTGTTGATAATGTTGATAATGGCATTGATTTGGAAACAGGCTGTTGCCAAAGAACACATACAGAACTCTTTCAGAGGTCCACACCCTTCCTTACCTAGAATTCCCTTCCCCATCATTTCAGGTAACACTTTATATTAACATAAAAAGGCAAAAATATTGATGAGCCTTAATTTTAGGGTTCTGCTTTTGAAAGCCACAAAGAAGATCCTGATTTGGCACCAGTCTAAGACACATACCATGGACTTAGATATGATTCCCTCCCTCCCTCCCTCCCTCCCTCCCTCCCTCCCTCCCTCCCTCCTTCCTTCCTTCCTTCCTTCCTTCCTTCCTTCCTTCCTAGATTTATTTATTTTAATTTTATAAGTATGGGTGGTTTCACCAGAATGCTTAACAGTGTATCACATGTGTGCAGTACCAGCAGAGACCAGAAGGGGGCATTGGGTCCTTTGGAGCTGAAGTTGTGAGCCACCATCAAGTGAGGGCTGGAAACTGAACCCAGGACCTCTGCAAGAGCACTAAGTTTCTTTTATTTTATTTTATTTTATTTTATTTTTTGGTTTTTCGAGACAGGGTTTCTCTGTATAGCCCTGGTTGTCCTGGAACTCACTCTGTAGACCAGGCTGGCCTCGAACTCAGAAATCCACCTGCCTTTGCCTCCCGAGTGCTGGGATTAAAGGCGTGCACCACCATGCCCGGCTTCTTTTTTCTTTTCTTTTTTTTTTTTAGCACTAAGTTTCTAACCACTGAATTACTTCTCTAGACTGAGGTTTACCTCTTTCTTCATTGACTCAGCCCCACCCCTAGATTATATTTTCAAAGTTGCATGTTCTCCCCACTTGTAGCAGTTTTATTTTTATATTTAGTTTTCATTTAGCTTGGACACTTAATAATGGTAGGGGTTTCTATTCTTTAACTGTCATATCTTGAAAAGTGCTTATAAAATATCCACTGAGTTAAAAAAAAATCTGAATTCCTTTCCTTTCATTGTGTTTGTGTTTGCTTCTGTCTAATCTCTTATGGTAACGAGGTTAGGGTTGAACTCTCCTTTCTCCTGCTTTAGCCTCCCAAGTTCAAGGATTACAAACGAATGTCATCAGGCTCAGCTTTTGTTTGTAGTAAAATAAGAAGTATTTGCAGTAACAGGAGGTCTTGGTGATCCAGCCTCAGGTCACTTTCCTGATTTTCCTATTATTCTCCTCTTGCAAACTTCATTCCAGCCTTGACCTTTCAAAATGAAGACATACTCTGCAAAAAATTTTACTTCCTTACATTGAGGTATTGTTTATCAGTAGAAAGAGGAAGAAAACGTGGAATGTTAAAGTGGACCAAATTTCAAATCACAGACTACCAGCCATTTATTATTAGATAGTAGAAATATGAAAAGGGCTTTCTAACCCTCTCTTCTCCATTTCTAAAATTGGAAGAAAAAAACAAACAAACCATACTGTTGTAGCAAAGTTCTGTGATTGGGCTTGATGTATAGACACAGGGAGTAATTATTGCTGTCAGTGATCATATTAATCAGATACTGTCATGTAAGTTTATACACACACATACACATACTCAATTTCAGGGAAAATAACATTTTTATACTTTTTATGTCAATCCTTTACAGATTGGTAAGGATAGTTCTGCTGACCTTGGCTAGCTAACTTATGCAAGAAGGCTTCACTTATGTAAGCAGGACCTCAATGGTTCTGCTTTGAGTAGTGGGTCCAGGCAGCCAGAACTATTCCACATGTCGTCTGGTTCAGGTTGATGAAGAAGAGACATAAGAAGAAAGCTCTTGCCATTTCCTAGGCAGAGGACCAAAAGCAAAACCGAGGTATCTTAAGAACCGAGGCTCAGAGACAATTATATATGTGGCGAGTAAAACCAGGCTCTTTTCCAACATTATCTAAGTTATATGGTCTTACCAAAGTTTGTGTGATCATGTGCTTCTACTCCAAGTCACATGACCAATGAATTTGATCTTGAGTCCCACCATAGACTTGCTTGGTAGTTCTCACCTTACAGCCTTTAAGAAAACAGTAACTTTGAGACAGTTCTAAGAAAGGGTAGTCTCCTTAATGAGGACATCTACCATGGGCCCTAGAGAGGGAGGTGTGGCCCAGGTAATCGTATCTATCAGTCTTAGGGAGGTGTGGCCCAGGTAATCGTATCTATCAGTCTTAGGGAGGTGTGGCCCAGGTAATCGTATCTATCAGTCTTCTGCTGGGTATGCTCTTAGATCATTGTCTCATCTCTCACTATTTTAATATTTTCCAAGCTGTACTGCATTTGGAAATCAAGTGCTAAAATTAATAAAGGGTATCTCTAATCTAGAGAGAGCATCTCGCGTGTCCTAACAGTGGCTGGGATTATAAGTCACCAAGAACTGTTAGTGATCTAAAGCAGAAACTTTAGTATACTGTCATAATCACTGAGTTTTGGGAATTTGCCTAGTGGCATATTTTAATTACTTTTTTCTGCTGGCAACATCTTTGTCCTAATAGGTTGACACTCCTCTTAGATCAACTGGAATTCATTTTCTTTCATCCCCATGGCTTATGTAAACCATACTCCCATTGGGGATACTCTATTTTCAATTGAGGTATTGAGTATAATATAGCTAATTTGGCACTGGCTTCCAGAATCTGAAGCAAACCTATGTCTCCATTTAGTTTCTATACCATATGGAATATTTTTATGTAGTGCAGATAATGTTTGTTGCTATTCCCTAGAATAATAAGTTATATTTTAGAGGCTGGTTGTATCAATATAAAATAATTCACTCTCTAGCCAAAAAACCTAGCTAATCAGACCCTTTAAAATATTGCTCCAGTAGTTATGGACAACACTGGATTTCAACTATTAAAGGTTGATTATTGAAATACTGTCTTGTAACTGTGTTTCCCAGTTTGCAATGCTACATTTAAAAAAAATGTTTAAAGCAACCAGCTGGCTATGAACAAGAGTCTTAGAAATAAATCAGCAAGATTGTCCATTAGGGTTTCATTGTCTTACTGATAAGATCAATACTGAGTATGTTGCTTCTTTGGTGACAATAATTATTGACTGAAGGCTTACTGTGTTCAAGCATCATGGTAAGTATGGCACATGGATAAACCCATTTAATCCACAAAGCACCCTGTGTGGAAGATACACAATCTGAATTCATAAATTGACCAAAGTTCAGAAAGGTTAAGTAGCTTAGCTTTCTAAAAAGCCGACAAGTGACAGATCTAAGATTTGAATTAACATAGACTAATTCCAGATCCTGAGTAGACCATGCAGTACAGGCATCCATACTTTGTGTATACTAAGGTTAAACCTAATGATATTAAGTTTTATAAATACTATTATAAGGACTTGTATGCACAGCATAGTGAGATTTTTCTGATGCTGGAATCAAACTCATAGGCTTGCAAATGTAAGGCAAACGCTTGACTATTTGGACTGTACTGTATATTGATATTTTAAAATAAAATACTATTAAAATTGTACTATTTCCACTGTACATTGCCAGAACCATAATATAGCACTGTACTCAATAAATACTCGGATAAAGGTTTGGTTTCTCAGTTACCCCTCTACAGTATCTATGAAAAAACTGTTGTAATGTTCAGGTAGTTGAATCTTCTCACTCCACTTGTTCTTATTCTCATAAAGGTTTGGGAGTTCTGGGGTGTATACAAGTTATCTCTATTAAGCACCTACAGTCAGAGCCATTGTCCTTTCTTCTGGATGTGAATGAAACACTGCATCTTCTGGTAGAAGAGGCTCTCAAAAGGATGATCCTAACAGCTTTTTTTGGATGCTGAACAATACTCTCACTTCTTCTACAACCATTAACTACCTATAGCTCTCAGGGAGGGGTCTGGCCTTAAGAAGCCCACCCCCATCCAAGATGGAGTGTTGATAGGCTCCGTCTCATGAGGTCTTGGGCTGATGGCTACTGCTGCTGTGAGTTCATGGGTGCTACAGCAGTGCCACATCTGGAGGATACAAGTTTGTACAAGTTTGTAGCACTCTTCTGCATCTTTCAGCTTGTTTATTCTCCTCCCCCCCGCCCCCGCCTCCTTTTCTGCAACATTTTCTTGGATGGAGCAGTATAGATGTCTCAGTAAGGACTGTGTACTCAATAGTCAATCAGTCTCCTCACTTTGACTAGTCACAGAGCTCTTCATTGATCATTGCTTACTGCAAACAAGCTTCCATGAGTGACAGCAGTTACATCTAATTAAGAAGGGTGAGTTCCTCTCTGGAATGAAGTCATGGATCTTTTTTCCTTGGGGTGCTTGGTAAATTGCCCAGATGGAAAACATCTCTATAAAGTAGCAGTGGAACGAGTTGGTTAACCCATTTGGTTAGAGGGAACAGACAGACATATGCTAACCTAGGTTATTTCAATGGGGAATGACGATGTACTGGGAGTATTTACCAAGGTCGGTGGGTGGTGACAGGTGACAGGACTTGCAGGCTTCAGAAGCTTCCAGAGCTCTGAGCCCATTGCTCTCCCATGGGAGATGGAAGTTCAATTGTTGGCTGACCTTTGGGATTCTGTGAATGAGTGCAATTGGCTAGGTGCCCCTGGGGAGTGGTGCCTAAGTTACAGAAGTCATCTTTTCATCAAGAGACAGAGGCAAATGTAATTGCATAGAAGTCAAGTAAAAACCCAGGCATCATGAAATTTCTTACATTCGCATTCTTTCTTAGCAAGTAATTTACACTAATTAATATAATATCTGTTATTCTAAGAACGTGTTGGGCAAGACACGTCCACATGGGATTCATAGATCTTGAAGGTAGGCTGAAAGAAGGCCACGTACTGCTGGACGGACTTTTCACTGTGCAATTCGAGGGGAACCAATTTCATACTCTCTAATGTATGTCACAGCTGTGCCTCAGTCCCCTACTTTCTCCTTAGAAGACCACTGATGCTCTTACTGTTCTTTATTTAATATGTAGGAGGATATACAGAGAAAATAAATCCCTTACCTTTGCCTATAGTGCCTGGGGCAGGGCTCAGGCAGAGGGGGTTGTTGACAGAGGATGTTTTCCCTAGGGACAAGCTCTTGTTAAGCCACTAGGCAGCATGTGTGTGTGTGATGAGCAAAACGATTTGAATGACTCTCATTATGGTGGCTCATGGAAGAAGAATAGTGACAGCTGTGTATCAATCACACACCTGTTTTATTTCAATCCCTTATAGAGGAAAAAGGGTGTTAGTCTCACTGTTTCCCCAGACGGACAAGGAATAGAAACATGATTTGTGTTAGTGGGCACACATGAATTCTGGGTGTCGGTAATAGAAACTAAGTGGAGATTTTATGTCTGTCTCGACGTCCTGGAAAAGGTAACTGATTACGTGGAGCTCAGGGGAATATTCCACCTGGGGCTATCAGCAGAACAGAGGCATGGAGAGGGCACACATGCCAAATCTTATGGATGACTTATGGGAGGAATGGTCCCTCTGCCCATCTCTCAGGTAGTGATAGAGTAAGTGTTGCCTTGAGAGAAGTCCTGGCTTTCCTAGATGAGAATAGTCTAGAACAGGGGGGAGAGTGTTCTGTCTGTCGAGTTTTTCCCCCTGAAATAATTTTCTTCCCTCCTGAATAAGTTTTCAGAGATGGACCTGATGACCTTCCTTTCCCACAGAGGGAGCTGAGTGTGTGCACTTGGATACATCTACACATGGCTCTTCTGAGGGAAGGGTTTAGCTAAGAGTGTAGATGGTGGAGGCAGATATTCCTAGTTCAAATATTGACAACCTCAATTTCCAGCTTGAGGACTCTGGGCTTCCCCTATAATTTTTCTGGATCTTGGTGTTTTTTGCCAGAAAACCTGACATCTCTTAGTTCCATTTTCTTCAGAATCAGAACTTGAGTTAAGATCGCAAGAATTTTTTTGAGACAATTACAGAAAATATATGTTGGAAGTGAGAAAGAAGTACAGGAAGTCAAGAGAGCCAATGAAGGATGGATTCTCAAACTAGCTTGTCATAGAAACTAGAAACTGGGTCAGCCTGAGGGACTCTTTCCTGACTCTTCCCAAGGAGCAAATGGAGTATGGTGTTTGCATACTCAACATTTGGGTAAACAGTACACTACATTTGGGTAAAATATCCCCAGGACAGTAAGAGAAAAGGCCTCTGTAGTAAGAAATGGAGAAGATGCTAGACCAGGTCCCTTCAGCTTTGTCATGCCTTGCAAATGTACCTCACTGAGTATTAGAGGACTATAGTGGTTACGTCATCAAATTTGTTCCAGAATGGTCTACAGAGAGCTCTAGCTTTCTGCTAGTGCTCATCAGTGCCATCACTAGCAGAGTCCTCTGGGTGAGAACCTTGCTAAGGAACTGACCTAAATTTAAGCCCCACCTTTTTCTGTACCCACTGAAGGGAATGGCTTTTCAGCTTCTAGACTTCTGTGAAAGTTCATAATTATTTGGGAGCTAGACCAATGCTTCAGTGCATTACATTCTGAATCCAAACATAAAAATCCGAGTTTGGATCTCAGCATACATGTAACTGATGGGAAACAGGGGGAGAGAGAAATGTGGATTCCCAGAGGTTGGTGGCCAGTTACGACAGCTAAAAGTATAAGCTCTAGATTCAGTGAGTTCAAATTTAGTTCAAACTCAAATTCAGAGAGTGTCTCAAGTACTATGATAGTGATTGGAAAAAAAAAAATAAAAGGACACACCTGGTCAAACCCTGGCCTCTACATGCATGTGCATAGATGAGTGCCCTAGAACATGGATGTGCACACACATGCATATACCACACACACTAAAAATGTGGAATAGAATAATTGCTTATTAATGGGCTCTCTAATCTGCTGTTTTTATTCAGTGTGGCCATATAACATAACAACTGCTATAGACAGTGTAGTGTGTCTGTAAGTAGAGGTGACCCTGGTTCCGTGAAAATTCAGGATCTATCAAAGATGGCCCATTATTTTGTTCAAGAGCAAATAAACCTTCCACTCTACCTGTGTAACATTTACTAAAAGAGTTTTCACCTCTCAATAAACAGTACAGAGGGGTATGAAATGTGTTCTGTGCAGCCCTGCCTGGTTTTGAACCTTAGTCTAAATGTTTTCTGTTGTGGAGGCTTTATGCAAAATGTTCACTATTCTTTCCTCACACCTATAAAGCAAGCACACCTACTGCATAGGGTCATTTGGAGGACTGACAGGCTAATCTATATATTAGGCTTGAAATAATAGCTGGCACATTTAGAATTGAATAAATGTTTGTATCAAATCCATTTAGATTTCCACTCCTTTCTCTCTCATCTTTATTAAAATCCATTGGGATTATTTTAGAGAGAAAACTCCAGCATAGTTTTCTAGATTGTTGTTACAATTCAGATCTGACACAAACGTTTACTGAAATATTTGAATAAGCAATAAGAACAGTAGGGTTCAAATCAAAGGACCATTTCACAGTTCTAGAGGCTTGGGTTACTCTAACCATGGAAGTGGGAGCTACTGGCATGCTATGTGTACAAGCCAATAAAGCTAGCTTTTTTGGCAGAATTTACATGGTTTAAACTGGCATTAGTGACAGGCTTAACCCCATAAATTAGATATGTCACTTCTGCACTCTTAACCTCTAATATTTGACACAGTGTATATCATAATATCACACATGACTTATAAATTATCATATAATTTTCTGGCTTGCGGGCTTTGAAAGGATGGATGGAAATATTTTGTCAAGATAAGTGCGCGTAGGCATGGAGGGTAATTTTTTCTTTCTTTCTCATTTGAATGGCACTATCATTGAACAAAACTCTATCAGTTGCCTAGCTGATGTTAAATGTGTAATTTATTTTCTCCTAAATCATATTTAAACATTGAAGAATTGTTTTGACAATACAAATGATGTCCCTTGCATTCCTTATCTTTCCATCAGTCTGGGACAATTGGAGCTGATGGAGGAGAGCCTCCGAAACTGTGGTCTTTGTTGTGATTTAAAGAAGCCTTTTCTCCATAAATTACAGAGGTGTCAGGCAGTGGAAAGTCTGCAAGACTGTTATTCATAACTATTTAACTCTCAATATTATGACAGCATGGCTTTGAAGTGGAAACCCCCATTCAAATGCTCTCTCTTCTAAATTTCACCACACTGGAGCAATTACTAATAGCTCTTTCCCATCAAAATCTCACCATGACCTCTTTCTCTTATTTCTAAATATGGAGATCTTTCAACTTGACAGATAAATCTGCTAGAGAATTTTCAGTTAAAAAAATGGGTCTAGCTGGTGGCTAGGGAGGTCATAAGCCCAAGCGGAGAACCTACTACTATTGTTTGCTCTTTAGCAATTTAATACAAGTATGTAACACATTTGACTTATTCTCATTCCTACCCTTTTTATCTCTCTCACACTATGTCAATCCTAAATCCTCCTTGTATATTTCTTTCCATATCTTCATTTCTACTGGTATCTTTTGTAATACACTGAGTTTAATCAGAGTAACAAGTGTGATAGTTGGTTTACAACTATTTGTTGGAGCTTGGTGGGCTCACCGGTAGTTACACAACTCAAGACAATGATTCTGGTTTACCAGGATCTATCTATAGCCAATAGCTCAGCAGGGAGGGTGGGGCCACATGAACTCTTCTCCCATTCATGACTAATTGTTTAAAAGGTCCAGTCTTGTACAGGCTCAATGCTGATAACTTGGGTTGATAGTTGCCATGGCTGTGCCATGCCTAGAGGATTGCAGTACACAGTCCTTCCCTACATCTTCATTCTTCCTATCCCTTTGGTACCGCTCTCAACAGTGGTCAGAGAGATTCATTTTGCCAAGGGCAGATACTCACAAATGGTCAGAGTGAGGTGACTAAGTGACCATAAGGAAATAATCCCTAGATAGGATGTCTCCATTGCTTGCTCTAAGTCTCGAGAAACATCAGAAAAGGGGACAGAAAGGTGAGAACCAGAATACATAGTATGGAACACTGTCTTTAGACATGACACAGCCAATGTGCTCATGAATGCACTGTAGCTATGTTCACCTGCATCATAACTATACCAGATTGGGTCTATTACCATTGCATCATCCACTGGGAGGGTATAATAAGGCTCCACTCTTTCTGTGGGGACTGATGGGTTCTTGAAGGAGTTATCTTTTTCATTGGGAGAGCCATTGGTGAGTTACCCACAGTCTAGTAAATCAGCACCCCCACTCATGTTCATCCAAGCAACCATCATCAAACTCAATGACATACATTCACTGTCCCCCACCACACACAGAGCACATCAAAGTACAAGGGGGAAGAAGAAAGGTTTCAGTAGGAGATGGAGGGGGAAAAGAGGATAAGGATATCTAAAAGTGACAAAAATCCATATAAACAAGCTGGGCGTGGTGGCGCACGCCTTTAATCCCAGCACTCGGGAGGCAGAGGCAGGTGGATTTCTGAGTTTGAGGCCAGCCTGGTCTCCAAAGTGAGTTCCAGGACAGCCAGGGCTATACAGAGAAACCCTGTCTAGAAAAACAACAAAAAAAGTTCATATAAACATATGGAATCATCAAAAAATAAAGTGGCTCTAAATAGTCAACTTCTGCCAAAAGTCTTTTCTTAATGACCCCAGCTTTTGCCTGATCATCAGTAGGTTTTCATGGCTACTGAGAGACTTCTCTATCCTTAGGAAGCTTTTCTACCCTCCTGCAGCCCATGTGGAAGCATTGTGATAATCAAAGAAGGAACATCCCCTGAGAAGATGCATGCTACCACCAAGACATAGAGTTTTGATTGAGAGGTCTTGCCTAGTTCCTCGCTCTTGCAAGGCATATTTTGAAAGTACCTCTCCGGCCAGCTTTGTCTCCTGGATTCATTCTTTGGTTAACTCCATTTATCTTACCCGTCAGTCTGTTTGGTCAGTTGTTTATCTCTCATTCCCTTGGTGTGCCTGACACAACGGTGAACCCCATAACTGTTCACTTTTGGATCTTGCTCTAGTGTTAAAGGCTAATTTTGGAAAGAGTAGTCATGACTCACACAGATATAATAAATATCCCTCAAAGGTTTGTGAAAGATATTTGACAGTTGGTTTGGATGAAAATTGGACTTATGGAGAATGACAGACTCCATGGCAGGACTCACTTTGGTTTCGTGAACAGAAACCAAATGCTTTGATGTGGACAGGAAGTGTTCATGTCATCAGCACCACCCACACTTTCTTTTCTCCTTGGTGGTACAGACTGGTGAAAGGGGCCAGAATACATGTATACCAATGGACTCAGAGTGTCGTTAGGGCAGTAGTTCTCAACCTGTGGGTTGCAACCCCTTTGGGAGTCAAATGACCCTTTCAAGGTGTTGCCTAAGACCATCAGAAAAACATAGCTATTTACATTACAATTCATAACAGTGACAATATTACAGTTATGAAGTAACAATGAAAATAATTTTATGGTTGGAAGTCAACATAACATGAGGAACTGCTTTAAAGGATCCCAGGTTTAGGAAGGCTAAGCACTACCTATCTAGAGGGTCTATTGTCTGTTATCCAATATCCTACAGTAGCTGTCCTTGATCTAGCCCATAGCCTTTGATATTTTTAGCACTAGTAGAGCCAGGTACTGCAGATACAGTATTGTGTGGAAGAGGTGGGCCCTCATAGTAGGAAATCTTCTAGATGACCAAGCCAAGGAGGCTCTTACTATACATTATTTAAAATGCTTCTTTCCATATAGATGGAAAAGTTTTTTTTTTAAAAGAAATATCTTATAATTTACTCAAAAATAAATATTAAAAGAAATTTCAAAACCTTTTTATTCAAATGTATTTTGCATGTTAGATGGCTCCTAAAAAGGGAGGACCCTTTCTCCACACTCAACTGAACATTGAAGTTTTTGTTGGTCTTAACTGTGCTCACAAAATTTTTTGTTATTGGAAGCTTTTTGGGTATGATAAGTAAAAGGATGAAAAATTACATTGGGGGGCGGAGCAAAAGAGCAGGAACTTGGCAAGTTCCCGGGTGGATTCCATGTGTTCAGACATCCATTTTCTGCAGTAAAATTTTGTGTAGTTCATCAGCCTCCTTACTTGTTTTTACCCGAATTAGCATGGTGACCTTGATGGTAGCGTTCTTCTTATCAAGCGGTGGGTCGGGTACACAGACGATAAGGACATTATTTTTCCCCATCCGGGAACACGGCATATCGGGTGGGATCAGAATGTTCAGGAGTATGCTGCCTAACTTAGTATCCTGCACTAAGACCCTCGTCTTCTGATTGGCTGTGGATTTTAAATACAGAGTGCCAACACCTTTTTCTTTAAATTCGTTGTCTTTCTTGTAAAATAGTTTACACTTCTTGCAGTAGAAAGCACTCTCCTCCTGCTCCTCCTCTTCTACAAGGAGCACTTTGGGTGGCTCTTCCCTTTTACCTTTGCATTTGTCACTGCTGCCTTGTGCTGGACTCTCCAGAGCTTTGGCAGGAGCTGGCTTCTTCGGGGTGTTACCTTTCCCACTTACGTTGGAGCTTCTGGTGGCTGATGAAACTCGGTGCATGGGACCAGAGTTGAGGGAACCCCACACAGGGGTTTCAACGTTTTTGCCAAAGTTACAGGAGGTACCCATTGCTCCTTGCGCTGAGTCGGTTTTCTTCTCACACATAAACTCCGTCTTTTCAGATGTGACCGACTCTGGCTGTAGTTCAGTGGCAACAGCTAGGAAAGGAGGCTGTGTCGCACCAAGAAAGGCCCGGTTAGGCTCGCTTTCAGAGAGACAGCCGCAGCTGCTGTGGAGTTGCTTTTCGATGGCAGCCAAGTATTTCTCATACTGCTTAAACACGGGCGTCAGATCACAGAACGGATTTGCGTCCACGTGCTTCACTATCCAGTCTCGGACAGAGCAGTTCAGACCAGTCAACTGCCTGTAGTAGACACTCCCAGCGCAGGCTTGACTGAAAGTGAGGCCCGGGGAGGGGGAGACAGGCTGCTGACTGTGGACATTAGTCTGGGCATCTGAGATCTGCTCATGCTCCAAAGAGGGGGGTTCATTGGCAGTAACGGAACCCAAGGCTGCCTTGGGCTCTGCTGCAGACCTGGTTGTGTTCCTTCTGGTTGTCAATACTTCCTGGGGCTTCTCTCCAGGGCCACCTCCAAATTCTCCTCTCCTGGAAGGCACAGCCAAATTCTTAATCCCTTCGGAGGCCCCTTTACCATCGGGTTGGGGGCAGTCATGTCTCCGCTTGGCTCTCTTTATGGTTCTATTCCTCAGGACGTCCTCACTGGCCAGTGAGAATGTTCCCTCCTCTTCGGCGTTTCCTTGCCAGTTCCGGCCTGTGGTTTCCTTCTTGGCATTTTTTTTGGCCATGTATTTTGACTCTCTCTCAGGATCCTGCAGCTTTCTGTGGAGCCTGTGGGCTGTCTCTATTGGGAGCCTGGAGGGATTTGGTGGTCAGCAGGTCTGGCGTCTCCAAAAAGTGTCCATGGTCCTCCTCTTTGTCCCACACTGAGCGGAGGGACGTCTGGGCCTGATACCACTTGGCGAACGGCGACAGTACAGCTCGCTCCAGCTTGGAATCTCGGGGCTATTTCAATTTTAACGGATCTTACTCAGGACCTTGGTCTACATGACTGAGAAATGTGAATATTCAAGAGGAAATCAAGTATTTCCTTTTCTAATAGGAATGAAAACAACATCACATCTGTCTTTTAGGCTGCTTCACCTTCCTTAAACATTGTTGTCCACTTTTCAGGTACATGTTGTGTGCGATCTTCCACTTTACCGAGGAAATATGTTCCAAGCCTCCAAAGATTGCCTGCAACTGTAGATATCATCGAATTAAGTTTGTGGATATATCTATATATGAATGCAAGTGTATGCATAGTATCTATGTTAAATATAAGCTGTGGTTTCTTCTGTGTATATTTACACTTTAAAAATAATTTTTCAATCAGGTTTTAGATACCAATAACAGTAATCAAATACTTTAATAAAGTCATTTGAAACTCATCTGGTATTTGTTTTTTAGAATTTTTCACTGAGAATTTTCAGACCACAGTTAGTTGCTTATAACTGGGACCATGGAAGGTAGAAGAGTGTTTTAGAAAGGGCTGTGAGATTGGCCTCCTCTCAAGGTGTCTGTGGCATCTGCCTTTTCTATTTATTGTATAACATTTTATTTCTTCATAATTTGTGTTATGTAGAGTTACTCAAGTGATCAGTGATGCTTCCAGCAAAACAGGGGTGCCACCAACAGTAAAATCACTATAAAATAAGTCTATGCTTTAAAATGTATCAAAATAGCCACCAGAGATACCTGAACTTTTCTGGATTCCCTCTTAACTTACTTGGCAATGAAACTAACTCGATTATACCAGGGATTAGTAAGCTATGCCTTGTGGCCTGGTATTTGCTTACAGGTAAAGTTTTATTGGAATACATCTATACATGTTGTCCACTGCTGCTTTTATACAACAGAAATAAGTAGTTACAACAGACATCGAATTTCCTAGGAAACCTCAACTATTTATGATTCATCATTTTTCCAGGCAAAGTTTGCTACCCTGGTGAGTTGTAGGCGTGGTTGGCATTAATGCTATTGGCTTTTTAATTCATTCACTCAGCCATTATTTAATGTAGCTACTAAAGTCCAGACTCTGCCCTAAAATTTACAGGTGGCCTCAAGTATTAAAATCCTCAAATTCTTTAGTGTGTTCCTTTTCTTTTCCATTTTTGGTGATGATAAGATCCCTCTTAAATCTTAGTGTGGAGATTTTTTCATCTCTGTGTCTTAGTTTGGGCTCCCCTGCAAGCATGCGCTCAGACAAAGATTTACTACATTCAGGCACTTACTTTGGGTGGAAAACAAAACATCAAACAAACAGGATCTCAGGGATAGGCAAGGGTGGAAGGAAAGGAGGCCGCCTCACTGATAAGCTACCTGTCATCCTTTGTGGCAAGGTTGAGGCTTCTATAGGCAAAGTGTGTGGGAAATGTGTAAAGCTCGTCAGCAGAGACTGCCCACCCAGTGGGGAGATTCGAAATATTTATTTCCCAACTTTAAAATGTCATTGGAAAGCTACTCCTGGGTTGAAGGGCTGAAGGCAGGAAAGTCCAATTTCTACCGCTCTTTAGGTAGTCAGAGCCTCCGTAACCATAAACTTTCCAGCACATCTCTTGCTCCCTTCCCTTACCTAAAGGTACACGTTTGCAGAACCATTAGCAGGCATGTGTATTAGTTCCACTGGAATCTGTTTACCGGGTTGTGAAATGCCATCGTTGAATAATTTATACTTTTGAGAGCAGAATTGGTAGTGTCCTCATCAAGGCATGCTGAAACTTGGCCTTGGTTATCAGACCACGGGGCAGACCTCCAGGGCAGTAAGATGGTCATCTTTCAAGGCTGACTCTTGGGTCAACCACGTTTTTTCAGTACTTAAGCAGGAAGATGTTTGTTTGTAGTTATGTTTGTATTGTTTTGTTTCTTCCTATCTCATTAGATTTCCTCACCCTTCCTTCCCACCAGTTTCCAATCTGATCTCCCTTTCACTTGCAGACAAGAATCTCTTTACATGCTGTCCTTCACACCTGAAAGCTTTGCTCTGGGCTAGTACTCATAGCACTTTAGTCTTTCGTTTCCTTCTCTCTTTTCATGGAGATACTTGACACCACTCGGGGAATTCCATAATCATTCCAATCATCATTATCCTTCTATTTCTCAGATGCCAGAGAGATTACCCAAAACTTCTACAGCTATGCCCCATTTCAGGTTAACTCAGGTAAGAGTCCTGGCAATTTTGAGCATAGCATACACATATGTCCAACCAGTAAGGGCAATTGTGTTTTGAGTTGGTTGCTTTCAAGTTTCAAGTTTCATGTATATGTGATGTGTTTGCATGTATGCTTTGGAAGTGCATATGTGTGGAAGCTCAAAGTTGACATCTTTGTGTCTACCTGGCTTAGTTTCCACATTATTTATTGAGACAGGGTCTCTCTCTGAACGTCCTGGAGATGGATCTTCTACTCTGGCTAGTCTAGCTAGCCAGCTTGCTCTGGGGGTTTCCTGTCTCTGCCTTCCAAGTGCTGATATTACATATAGCTACTATGCCTGCCTCAACTTTAAGTAAAACCTGATTATCTGATCTCTAGTCCCCAGACTTGCAAGGCAAGTATTTCACACACTGCAGTCCATTTAAGGGTCAATTTTAAAGATGCCTTTAGTGGGGCTAGTGAGATGGGTTAGCAGGTAAAGGCAATTGCTGCCAAGCTTGATAAACCCAAGTTCAATACCTTCAATCCCACATGGTAGAAGTAGAGATAGTCTTATAAGTAGTCTTTTGACCTCTACATGTCTATACATAAATACATACATACATACATACATACATACACACACATTTGCAAATTTATTATTTTTTTAAATAACCTTTTCTAAGACCACTTTGGTTTTTAACTGAATTAACTAGTCCATCCTGATTTTCCCAGGACTTGGTCACACAGTAGCATAGAAAAGCTATATATTCCCAAATAAACAAAAGCAAAACAAAAATCAGACCAAATGAAATGGAAAAAAATTTTCTCTCAGTTTCAAACAAATTTAGGCTGCTTTCCTTTGTACAATCTTGATTTGGAATTTGATGGTTTACTTTTCTTTATCTTTCTAATTCCAAATGTCTTGAAGCCATGTGTAGATCCTAACTTAAAACTTACCTTGACTTCCTTAGGAAACACATATTAGTTTGAAACAATGAAGGTAAAATAGCTGGCCAAGAAGACATTAAGATACCACCATAAGCAGCTCATGTTTAATCCTATGAGAATCTGAGAACTAGGAGAGAATACAAACTTCCCTAAATCTCTAATACAGAATGAAGGTGCTGGAGAGTTGGCATAGCAATTCCCAAGGGTCACCATCTAAGAGTTCTTCCTAGATAGAATTAAATTCTAGGTATTTGCAATCATTTAATCTTGGACATGGTGACTTGATTTGTGCTCCAGTATAAACTGCAACATGTGGTCCAGGAAGCCCCAGCTGGAATTTTGCAACAGGCATCAAAGATGCTGGGACATGAAGGCATTAAACAGCATTCATCATGGGTGCATGAGCCCCTGTTTGTACTCTTCTGAAGACTTCCCGGTTCACAAAATGTTGTCACGTATAAAGGTTAATGCCTTTTCTCTGTACTTTAGCTTTCTACCATTGAGGCAGAGAGGACAAATATCATCTTCAAAATCACAGAGTTAGTAAGTGTCAGATGTGGGATTTGAACTCAGACAGGTAGGCCTTAATCAAAAAAAGTAGATGGAGAACACATCTCTAATAATGTAGAATGAAGAACAGATGAGTTTTGAGAACGAAAAGAGAAATTGCAGGAGTAGTACAAATAAAGAGTCCTGACATCTGTGACTGCATAGAACACTCATTCTAGTTGGGTCCTTATTTACAACTTCCTCACCACAAATTCAATTAAGGATTGAACTCTTTTTGAGGGGAAAAAAAAAGAGTTGCATGTTTCTTATTATTCTCTAAGCAAAACACTATACTATTTACATACTGTCTACATGACACTTAATGTTATATGCAATCAAGAGATGACATATTAAAGTATATAGGAATATGTTTACAGGGTCCATGTAAATATTATGTAGTTTTTCATAGGGGACTTAAACGTTCAGTAGTGTTTGGATGATGGAATACTTTTGTGTATAATATTGGATGTAAAAAAGCCAAATTCAGACTTAAAGTCGCATGGATAATTTTAATCTAGTCTGCAATTTATCCAAGGGCCAAGCCTAACTAAAGAATTAAAGATTCCGTGGAATAAGGACTTTTGTGAAGTGTACTAGTTTGATTTACAGACTGTTAGGCATTCTGAATTCAAGTGCCATGAGAGTGTAATTGCTTACGCTTAGAAAGGTGCTTGAGCTAAAATTTCTAGATGCAAGTCAATCTTTGCTGTCTCTATGAATATATGGTGTGCTGGTCATGTTTTGTTACTCTGACAGACGGTAGTGTCATCTGGGTCATGGTAATTATCAAAGCAAGAGAAAGCAAACTAGGGCATACTGCTTAATGGTAGAACACTCACCAAGCATCACACAGCAAGACCATGCTTCAGTCCCCATCACCAAGACACAGACACATAGCAGACACACACACACACACACACACACACACACACACACACACACACGTCTTTGAATGGGGTACTACAGTTATAGCCAATTGTAGAGAGATAATCTCTTGTGCATTGTATGGAAGTATCACCTGTCAATAAAAATGCTGTTGGCCAGTTAGGTTGCCCAGGAAATAGGGAGGTAGAAGTTCCATAATAGAGGAATTCTGGGAAAATACTCACAGGTATAGAAAATTTCCACCAGAAAGAGGAAAACCCTCACATTTGGCCAGGTAACTAGCCATGTGGTAGCTATTAGAATAGAATAACAGGATCGTTAAGTTATGAGCTACTCAAGGAATGATCCAAATTATTTGGCCTAGGCATCCACTCATACATCAGAAGTCCCAGTGTCAGTATTCTGGGCTCTTGGGGCTGGGAGGGAAAACACGAGCATACAGAAAGCACCTAACTATAGCCAATCTGCTGCTCACTCCTCACTCAGGAAACACAAATGACAGTTGGCTCCTGGCTTTTCCAGGAGCCAGCCAACTTGGAAATGAAGAGATGTTTGTCTGTCATGTCTTAATACTATCCTTAAACTTCCTCAGAATTCTACCTTTCAACAGTACATGTGTACATGTCCATGCTTATGTATGTATGTATGTATGTATGTATGTATGTATGTATGTATGTATGCTCTTTTGAAATCCTTTTCTTCCTTTGGATATGTGACTTCCCTAAGTAGTCAGTGCCTGTCTGGCTCCTGAAAGTGACTGTTCCACTATGACATAGTACATTACAACAGTGACTAGTGGAACTTCAATTTGTGACTCCAGGGCGTACCATTTTATTTTAGTGCTTATAAATAAGGCTATGACATTTGGTCTTGTAGAAATAAAGCTAGGATGCTGTGGTTTCAGACAAAGAAACATATAGGACAAAGGACTGTTCTAGATCAGCAACAGTTATGTGGCTGTATTACCAGGAAGCTCTGCACTGAAAGTAAAAGCAAGCTTATTTTCTCATGAATGGTATCACTCTGGTGTCCCATGAATGTGGAGACCCCAGTGTCCACTGTGATGTGGGTTCAGTTTCCTTTTCAGCTGTGACTCTTTCTCATGGATGTCAGGTACATATGCCTTAGGGGAAGATAAAAGAATAAAGAGGTGGGCTGGCGAGAGGCTATATAATTTTATTGAGCAATATTTCTCTTTTAAATGGACTCATGGATAATTCAATTAACTAGCTTTTGATTGCTTTTTTTGGTGCGTGAGTACTACATGATGAGAAGGTGGATTCATCACATCACAAGCCATCTTGTTAGAATGGATGGTTGGACTATTTCTGAGTCACTGTTCTATAGCTGTGAAGAGAAACTGTGATGAAAGCAACTCATATAAAAGAAAGCATTTAATTGTGACTTGTTTATAGTTTCAGAGCTTTAGTCCATTATCATCATGACAGAGAACATGGTGGCAGGCAGACATGGTGCTGGAGAAGAAGCTGAGAACTACACCTGATCCACAAGGAGGGGGGGAGAATGAAGGGGAGAGGGAGAGGGAGAGGGAGAAGTAGGGGGATGGGAAGGGGAAGAAGGAGAGGGAGGGGAAGGGAGAGGGAGGAGAGGGAGAGGGAAGGGGAGGGAGAGAGACTGAGCCTGTCATGGGCTTCTGAAACTTCAAAGCCCACTCCCAATGATACATTTGCTCCAACAAGATCACACCTTGTAATCCTTCTAATCCTTTTAACAATTCCATTCTCTGATGACTAAGCATTCAAATACAAGAGCCTCTGGGGACCATTCTTATTCAAACCACCAAATACTTGATCATGCAGTAGGCTTGACATGGCTTTCATCTTTGTAGAAGCTGCAGGTCCCTTTTCAATGTCTCACTCTCTCTTTCCCCAAGCTCCCTACTGTGCATGTCAAGTTTATTTCTCAGGTTTGTTTGGACAGAGCTACTCACTGAAAATGAACTTGGCTAAAACTGGACAGCAACCACCAATAGCACTGTGAAATACTTCCCTGTGGAAAGAGCCACAGCGGACCACACAGGAGACTGTCTGTCTCATCCACACTGTATGTAGTTGAGAGCTCTATCCTAAGCCAAGTTAGAGTCTGTTCCATCCATGGTATAAACAAATGAAAATATTAATAACAGGTGGCAGACTTTGAGGAGGGTATTAAATAATTTTCACATAAAAAACAATCTGTGTTTTGCATTTTGATTATGAAAATGACATGAGTACAATTTTTTTAAAAAAGAAACGTGGTGATTGATTTCTTATAGCAAGAATTCTACCCATAATATAATTGGTATGCCTCAGGGAGAGTGGGAAGCCAATGTCCTGAGAAAAGGAACTAAGTTGCCTGCAATGGAGTGTGCTGCTGTAGTTGATTAATGGTTCTAATCTCCCTGACAGCAGAGCACACACGTTCTCTGCTACCCACCCCAGAGCTCTGGATTCTTGAATGAAATGCACACACACACACACACACACACACACACACACACACACACACACAGAGAGAGAGACAGAGACAGAGACAGAGACAGAGACAGAGACTTCTATTTTAATATGCCTTAAACAGCTCAATGGCTGAGCCACTTCCCAAACTTCCAAATTGCTAATGCCTCCCCTAAAATACTTCTGAATTATTGCTTACTAAAGTCTATATTCCATCTTTGCTACCCTAGATCCAATGGGGGTAAGGCCTGGAGCTGATCTTCCTTGGCTCTTACATGATTGTATGTTTTCCCTTCTGCAGCTCTCAAGCCTGGTCCTTCTGCTTCCCTGGCATAGTGGCACTAAATCCTTCTTCTACTTTGCCCAAGGAAATCTAAAGTCCTGCCTCTGTCTCTCTGCCCAGCCATTGCTGGCTTGTAACTTTATGTACCAGTCAGAACCAGCTGTGGGCAGGGAGAGATAGAGCAAGAGAGACAGAAAGAGAAAGAGACACAGACACAGACACACACACACACACACACACACACACACACACACACACACACACACAGAGACAGAGAGAGACAGAGAGAGACAGAGACAGAGACAGAGTCCTTGGATTACATAGCTCTAAATGGGGTGTCTCCATTAAATAGCTCCACTTAGAGCATCTGGAAGATGAGGCACTTTAGTGTAAAAGACAAAGGGGATGGCAGACACCAGAAGAACAAGACCCTATAAATCAATTGAGCAAAGCTCATATGAACTGACAGAGACTGATGAAGCAAGCCCAGGGCCTAGATGGGTCTGTACCAGTCCCTCTGTATTAGAGCTTTTAGTTTAAAATTTTTATGTAACTCCTGAGTGTATGAACAAGTAGGTCTCTGATTCCCGTGCTCTTTCCTTCTATTGATTTACCTCATCCATCTTTTCAATATGTTTTTTTTTGTTGTTGTTGTTTGTCTTACTATATTTTATTTCTCTATGTTTTGTTGTCATCTCTAAGAAGCCTGTTCTTTCCTAATGAGAGACAGAAAGGAGCAGATGCAAATGGGGTGGGGATAACCTGGGTGGAATAGAGGAAGGACAAATTATAATCAGGATATATTGTTTGAAAAACTAAGCTATTTTTAATAAAATGGAAGAACTTTAAACATCTTTACTTACTTCCTAATTTTATGTGTGTGTTTTATCTACATGTATGTCTGTGCAAACTGTATATGCCTGGTATAGGTAGGGGTCAGAAGATGGTACTGAGCCAACTCTTCTGTCCCTATCTAACTTGTTGAGGAAACTCAACATCTAAAGATTGGCTGGCTGACTAATGAGCCCCAAGATCAGTGTGTTTCTGTCCTCTATCCCATGATGGGGTTAGAGGCACACAGGACCCTGCTTTTACTCAAGTTTTAAGACTTTGAAATTCAGGCCCTCTTATTTGTAATACAAGTTTTCTTACCCACCAAGCAATCTCCACAATCTATTAGTTCATATACCTGGGCAGTGGTGGCACATGTCTTTAATCCCAGCACTTGGGAGGCAGAGGCAGGTGAATATCTGAGTTCGAGGCCAGCCTGGTCTACAGAGTGATTTCCAGGACAGCCAGGGCTATATAGAGAAACCCTGTCTCAAAAAAAAAAATCCAAAAAACCCAAAACAAACAAACAAACAAACAAAAAAGAAAGAAAGAAAAAGGAAAAGAAAAGAAAAGAAAAGAAAAGGAAAGAAAAGAAAAGAAAAGAAAAGAAAAGAAAAGAAAAGAAAAGAAAGGATTAGTAACTTCTGTAGTATTTTTTCAGCCTGACCAGGGGTGGAAGAATTTACTACCTTTCATCTCCCAGAGATATCCTCCGACTAAGCACATCGGCCTAGAATTTGCTATTATTTGAATATATTTTTTTTGTATTTATTGAAATGAAGCAACTGTCATATTAAAGTAGAAAAAGGAGTAGTTGTATATGCAAATTATTTCTAAAGTTCATCTACTGCTAAATGAGATGCCTTTTTTCCTTAACTTAGAAATGCTTGACATAAATTATGACCTAATTAACATTTGCATGGTAATCTGGGCTTCCTACAGCTTATTCTGCTAATTAACACATGACAAATGAGCACACATTAATATTTTATTGTAACATAACTTGCTCAAGAAAGCCTCTTAATGCTTCTGAAAACATTTCACACTTTGTATATTATTTTTGTCATTTTCTGCCTAAGAAGTGTCTTAGTATGGCTTTGTTGTTATATAATTTTAATAATAAAAATTGCCTCATATTGTAAATTTAATAAGATGGACACATCTGCAGATTCTAGGAACCTCCATTTTCTTCATTAAAGGCTTTTAATTCAACATATGGGAAGTATCTGTATTTTTTTTTTGCCAGGCTAGAGAGACCAGCTACCTACATAGGTACATTCCCGCTGATGTGCCTGCCTTTGCAGGCTTTTCTGTTTTGATGGGTTTTCCTTGTGTGGTACAGGGCCTTTTCTGTTTGTTTTACTTGGGATTTCTCTGGTATGACTGCAGAATGCATTTTCATCTTATCATATAAATCTGATCTGTGATCTTTGAAGTCTGAGAGAAAACTTTCCCAACTAGAAAAAGGACCTTGGGATGGATAATGAATTCTGTCTTTTGAAAGCATGTTCCCAGGATGTCTAGTGAGCCACTGAGAAAGCTGCTATGTCTTTCCTTCTATGCTTATATATACTTCTGACATTACTGAGCAAGATTCTTTGCATAATGCTAGAGTTGTATTTGTGGCTTCAAATATCTAATATAGTCAAAACCCTTCCTTCCCTTTAGAACTTACAAAGGCACCCATGAGCATGATGGGGAGAATAAAACCGGTAGTGGAGAACTGTGTGAGTGCTTCATTTAAAGTGTGTGTGTGTGTTTGCATGCACACAAAGAAATATAGGTGTAGATCTATGATATATGTGTATGTGTCCATCATCTAGTTGATCACCTCTTTAGTTGTATTATCTCCAAAGTGGATACAATCCAAGGGTTTGCCAGCAGGTGGAAGAAATAAACTATAGAGTCATAAAGAGTATTTTGTGTTACTATTTTAAATCTGGAAATTATATAAATTATAGTGGTTTTAGTTGTAAACTGTTAAATGCAGTATCTACCAATTAGCCACCTTTTTTTCTCTCCTTCCTTACCTCCTCCTCTTCCTCCCTCCCTTCCTCCCTCCCTCCCTTCCTTCTTTCCTTCCTTCTTTCTTTTCTTTCTTCCTTCTTTTCTTCCTCTTTCCTTCCTCCTTGTTCCCTGCCTTCCTCCCTTCCCATGCAGTAAGCATTTCCTCATTGAATGTCTTACATAGTAGATCTGATGGCACAAATCCGAATGAGACTATGTCCCTGCTGTACAGGGATGGCAAAAGGGTAGATGCATGTACAGTTAGGACAACTAGGAGGAATGATACTTTTAATGAAACAGCTCTGGAAGGCTCAGACAGAATGGAGAAGATGGGTGTGGCTTCACTTTGTGGCTTCATCACAACTCCGATGGCTTCCTTTGACATCACCATTATTGCCATTCCTCATCAGCAGCAATGTCTTCCATAACCAAAGAAAACAAGCCATAACTGGCCATTTGACTCTGAAGGATGGTGACTGGAGACTAGGATATAATGGACTTATTTCCACCTAACCTCCATCATGACATTTCTCATCATCTATTAGGTGACAGATAAATGAAGTAACTGGTCTCAGTATGTGATGTACAGAAAATGAGGCATGCAACAAGAAGGATTTTGGAGTACATTGAATAATGTGTCATTTTGCCAAGAAAAGATTTAGCAGTTGGTACTGGGCCCAATGACTCTACATTTTGATTAGGTGTAGTTTTCTATAATGGTCTCAGTTTGTGGCAAAGAGAAGTTTCCTTGATGAGGGGTGAGGCGACACTTATCTTGGGTATAAGGAAACACATTTAGAATTTGGTTAGGGATCATGATGATTTAGAGAAGTGGTGGTTGCTGGGTCTCCTCTAAGAGCCATGACTTCAACTAGCACTAGGAAGCTGTCCAGCTTTCTGGTACCAAGCCTGATTCCCTCTTATTGAGCTGGTCTTAAATCCAACAGGAGAGCTCTTGGTTAATGCCAAGGTCTGTATGATAATATCGCACCTTTAGGTTTGTAGTGTCATGTTGTGGTTCACAGGTGTCACAGTGGGGTAGGACTGCTGGTTGCCTCCCTCCTTTGGAAGCTTGCATGGCAGCCTCTGGTACCATGAGAGCTGGTTCTCAGGGAGGATGCTCATAAAACACTTTAGTGTACTCCTTAGAGGGCATTCTAGTGGACCTGTTCTAGAAATAACATTTCTCTCCAGCTCAGACAGATTCTCTTTGTTTATATTCACTGACTTTTTTTTTTTTTCTGCTGTCCTGAGGCTTGAGATTTCATAGTACAACCAGGCTGCTGGCTCTAAGCTTGTAAATCTTTAATCACTGTAATTCCTGTACTTGGGGTCATGTTACTTAAGTAGGCGCCATTACTCTCAGGAATAGAGCTGCTCAGATTAAAAGCGTATTTGTGTCTTTCCTTCCCCCATCGTTTACCTGAAACAAACTCCAAGAGCATGGAACTGGAAACCATAGACTTCTTTTTTCCTCCAAAATTACACTTTGATGAAAACAAGCTCATGTATTTTGGCTTTAACTCGACTGTTTGCTCTCTCTCTCTCTCTCTCTCTCTCTCTCTCTCTCTCTCTCTCTTTCTCTCTCTCTCTCTTTCCCTCCATCCCTCCCCCCTCCATCCCTCCCTCCCTCTCTCCCCCCTCCTTCTTCTTCCTACCTTTTATTTAATTAGTAAGAAATTTGTAAGGTATTTGTTTACTCTCTTCTCTTGATATCTAACAATGATGCCAAGAACAAAAGAATGATGAGGTAGCATGTTCATGTGTGTGTCTGCATATGTGTGTGCAATTATGTATGCATGTGTAGAGAGTACATGGGAAGGTGCATGAACATGTATATAGAAACCACAAGTTAACTTTTATGTATCATTCCTTAGCACCACAACCTTGCATTTTGAAACAGGATCTCTGACTCATCATTCTGAGTAAGTTGTCTGACTAGGAAGCCCCAGAGAATCTATCTCTGCCTCTCTACTCCCTCGATTATAAGTGCATACATCACGCATGCCTTTAAGCATCTTTACGTGAGTCTCAGGACTTGAGACTCCTTACACAATTTTATTCAGTAGGTAGAGTGCTATGCAGACTTCTGAATTTGGGGGTACTTCTGAGATAGGAAGTAACTTACCTTGTATGGTTGTCAACATATATATTGAAATGTTCTGTTGAAGTTGACACTGGGACTGTGGAAACTGATGAGTATATGAACCGTAACAGATAAGGTCCCTAGGATGAAATTAAGAGGTCTGTGTCATGTACTAACTATGTATCAATAATGGGCATTGTGAAGTGATGGGAAGGACTAAGGTAAGGTTTCTAAGAGGTAGGCTCATGCACTATGCTCTAAACTTGTGGAGGCTAAACAGCCTTGTTCCTATATAGAAGACACAGTTGTTAGCTTAGCCTGTCTGTACCTTAGATTTTTATCTCTAAAAAGGTGCAACCGTTGTAAGGAATGAATAGGTTAAAACCATAATTTGCTTAGAACACTATTAGAAATATTGTAAGTACTATTTGACATTTATCCTCATTATACTTCTGTTACCATGGATTGTAATCCTTGAAATGAGGCTTAAGGAATGAGAAAAAGTCAGCCAGAAAGTGAACCAGATGTGATAATAGCAGGTGGCCTTTGAAGCAGAGCTATGATCAGGAACAAACAGCACAGATGTGAGAAGATGCCTCATGTTGCTTGAGCATAAAGGCACAGGGTGGGAGGCTTGAGAACCGGGCTTCAGCCACACCATTGCCCTTAATTTTGTATTATAAACTTTCAAGTGATATGGATGTGTGCTCAGGATGAGGAGCGGATGATGTTCCCACTGTTGTTATGTAGATGTGGAGTGGGATGTGGATGAATGTGTCTGCAGGCAGGGGAAATGATTGGTTGGACCTACAGGATTCCAGGTGACAGGTAGGGTGGTTTAGGGAGATAATCCAGAGAGTGTCTTAATTCATACTTTGTTTTAAATACTCAGGACTGGGTAACTTCTGAAGAATTGAACTTTAATCTGGTTAGTGGTTCCAGACACCAAGACTTTCAAGAACATGGCCTTGGCTTCACCCCAGCATGTAGTAAAGATTTTCTTACTGTGTGGTAGCATGGCAGAGGACATTAGATGAAGACACAATGAAAACCAGTGTGCTGGCTTAGATTTCACCTCTTTTCTTTATAAATCTACCAGTGTCATCTATAGGCCCTCATACTAATGATCCCAGCTAAATAGCTGCCAAAGATCACTTGCAGATTTCATTTAAAAGTAACCTAATTTGGTGATTAAGTTTCTAATACACAAACTTTTGAGGAGACTCTTAGACCAGAGTTGATGGATAAAAGACAGCCAAGGAATGTTTAGGAGTGAAAGAAATTGATATTTCTTAATTTTGAGCTTATATGTCAGGAAGGAGCCACAAAGAACAACATTCTGGCCTTGGAACTAGAAGCAACGATCGGGGCATAGATAAGTTAGAAGGAGATTTTACAGACTGGCGGCTGTTTGTGAAATGTGTTCTATTGTAGGATGTTCCTAGATAGATATGTGCTTTCAGTTGGGAATTATGGGCCTAAGAGTGAGTGACAGATCTTGTCTGAAGTCTGGAACATGTGATCTAAAATACAGCAAGGCTCCGGTAACGTGAAAGAAGCACCAGGACCATGAGGCATGTGGAGCACTGCCAATGTGTTTGTGCTGTTTTGCAGAATTAATTAATTTGAGTTAGAGTACAATGAACTTCAGTGATATTTTTTTCTAAAAGGGAACAATACTCTCCTCCCCCAGCTCATTAGAAGGATTTCTGTAGAGAGGATCTTTGTTCAATGACAGACGTTTGAATTTCAGACTTCCAGAAGAAATTAACAGACAGCCCATTCTTGTTCTGTGTTAATTAGAAAATGAATAGATAAACAGTGGAAAGACCTCCTTTGGGTAGCCTTTTCTACTTCTGGGAATCTTGAAGGATTACTTCTGTCATGGCTTGGTGATAGTGAGACATTCTGCATTTAAAGAACACTAGATTTAAGCAATGCCACTGTTGCTAGGTGAACATTTGGCATGTGATGTTTGTGGGGCTGGCACTCTGCATGTACTCAAGGCTGTGCAGAATTTTAACCCCAAACTCTGAACCTGACATTCAAATTCCTGGAACTGCATCCCAGAGTAGCTTTTGTTCTACAATGTGACCTTGAATAAACATTTAAATTATTCAAGCTTCAAATCCTCCTTAATAAAAATTAGAAATAAAACTGTCTACATTAAAGTAATTTGATTGAACTAAATTGGAAAAAAAAAAAGAAACTTATCACCCTAACTGTGCAAGGGAGGCATTTTCTCCAAACCTATCAGAAGTTGGAGATTCTAGGAGGTGAAAAAATATATAGTTCATTTTCCAGTAGAGCTGAGACGTCAGTCTTTCTGAGGTGTGTGGACCTTTAGCTCGTTTGTAACTGCCATGTCCATTTCCTGTAGCTAAGTTGCTTCCATCTTGGATGAGAAAAATAGCTTCTTGTATCCTGGAACTGTATCTTACTTAGGCTTTTTATTGTTTGATTTCATTTCTGGTGGTCCTACTGGATGATCCCAATGTTTTATGAACACTGGTCAAGTGTTTCACCACTGAGCTATATCCTCTTTTTGTTATTTTAATTTAAAACAGTTTGTTTTTAAGTTACCAATATTGACCTTGAACTTGCTATATAATTCCAAGTAGACCTCAAACTATTCTCCTGCATCAACTTCCCAAGTAGCTAGGACCACAAGCCTGTTCTGCTATCCCTAGTATAATTCATGTTTGCTATCTCAGAATGTTTTTAGTCACATAGAATGTTCCATTTCAGAATCCTCTGTGCTTATTGCAGGAAGATGCCCCTATAGTAAAGTTTGTTCTCTCAAATCATGTCAAGACAGTTGACGCAAGGTATGTATTTTATATGGCTCCTTGATATAGTTGCATCATAGAACGTAAGCACAGGGACAATAAATACTGTTTGTGAGAGAGTTTTTGAACCTGTGACTTTCTTTGTAAAGTTTTGCATCGAGACTGTCACAGTTGAGCACTACCTTGCGTGCACTACATGGATCCTGCCTACATTTATGTATGGACACATTAATGGTGACAGGCATAAACTTAGCTGTTTTTTGGTTCTTCAATGGAGTTTACAGTCTATATGACTTTGCTATTTTCTCTTAGGATAATTGTCTTTTAGGTACTATCAGTGAGCATCTTTCTACTATGATTCTTTCCCATAAGCTAATTCAGAAATCAATTTGACTTGGTTGATAAAAGCACTGAAAAGCTAACTAGAATACTACATTTAACTCCATACAGAAAAGTCTATTTTAGCAGAACAATAACAAATTGCACATGTGCCCAGGTCCATGATATTTTATGTATGCATGTATATATATGTATGTATACATGCATAACGTAATATGTATGCATGTATATATATATGTATCTAGAAATTGTCATTTCTAGAAATTGTCATTTCTAGATACATACATATATACATGCATACATATTACATATATTTTTATAAATAAGCAATCATTTTCTCAAAATATTGTTTCAATACCATTCCAATGGAAACAGTAATATTATAACTGTATATGAACTGTTGTGAGTTATAAAGTAAACTGTTTGACAAAGCACTATTTATAGTTTTGGATGTTTGAAGACTGAGAAAACTCAAGCTAGCCACAAAACACACTAAGTTGAGTGTGATGGTGGTAAAGATTGTCTTTTATTGTGTTGTAATATTTTAGGTTTACTTGCTTCAACACACAGCGAGTACCTCATTGAAGGTAGGAATAAAGATGTAGGTATAAAGTGTTCTCTGGGACAAGCACCATTCTGGTTGCTTTGGGTTCATCCGAAAAATGTAGGAGTCCTGAATTAAAAGCATTTCAGTCTTGGAGTGTGAAAGCCTGACTGGCAGTCTCCATTCCCTTGCTGTTTGACATTGGGGAAGTCACTGACCCTCTTGGATTATCCACTCTCCCATGAATAAGGAGGAGGTATCCTACCTGCCCTTTGGGGATTCTGTAAGAACGTATTTAACATTTAATAGAGAATTGTCCCTTAATCTGCAAGGAATTAATATTTAATATTAATGAAGTTCACAGCCTTCCTTTTAACTCCTTTCTTTGTAGTTGCAAAGTACTTAGCAGCATAAAAGAACACAGATGAGAGAAGATGAAGGCTGTGGCTCTGTCGCACATGTGCCAAGTGAGACACTGCCTCCACGATCAGACAGCTCTGTCTAGTGACAAAGGAGTGCTCTGGGCAGTCAGAAAATTAATTGAGGAGCTTAACTCTACCCACCCTCCAACATACCCTCTTCATGTCTAGGTATATATTTCAGGTGGCAATCACTTTGCTTCTCTATGAATCATCTGAATTTTAATTGCCTGTTTTCTGTAGATTTTATAAGAAAACTAAATTTATATGAAACTAAAATTACACATGAGAGAGCCTGGACAAGAGTACTCCAAAATGGTCATTATATGAGAGCAGTGTGATTACAGTTGGTTTCTTTGATCTTTCTTGTCCTAAACTTGGTTTAACTCATCTCTTTGAGTGGCATGTAACAGAGGCATTAAGACTAGCACATGCTGGTGGCGATTATGGTCACAGGCCAGTGGGCTCTCTTGGGACTTGTGAACTGGGACAGGGATACTCCTGAGGCTTGTGGGAAACAGAGATGATCAGGATGTATCACTGCAGAGCTCAGTGGATTTCTGGAATGTTCTTGCAGTTTTATGCTTTTATTAGTTTTGGGGGCTGGGGCTTAGTTTTTGTTTTTAGCATGTTGTTCTTGCTTTTGGTCCATTACTGACTATTGAACAAATGTTCTCTCTTTCCCTCCCTCCCTCTCTCTCATTGTGTGTGTGTGTGTGTGTCTGCTTCTGATTTTCCACAGCCTCTACTTCTACATACATTGACTCATCCACGAGTGTTGCTTTTTACCCTCCATCTCAGCTAGCTCAAGAGCTTTTTTTCCTCCCCTACAATCTGCAATGTAACTAGAACAACAGGTTTATAAATTCATATTTCTCAGTTTAATTTCAGAGTGTGAGAACCTCAGTATCCCAGTGCATTTTACTTTTGGTGGTGTTAGTGACTGCTCTTACTCAGACAGATGACTGACTGTTTCTGCAGTCTTGGAGGTGACCTGACATGAGACTTGCTGGATACTCCTCATACCTGCCTAAGATCACACTTCAGTATGGACCGTGGAAAGGAAGTTTCAATAAGAGGGTCGGTAGTGGATTGTAGACCTATAGTTACTGTGTTATTTTCATTTGCTGTATATAAATATTTTACAGTTATGATGTCATGATAATACAATACAATAGAGTTCTGTAGAGGTCTACAAGTAGAGATTGACCAGATGTACCAATTTAGCAATCCAGAATAAGGACCACATATAATCTTTTCATATTCTCTCTTAAAGTATTCTAGGAAAACAGATGCTTCGAGAATATTGTTCAGGTTATTGTGGGTATTGTCCATAGTTTTCATTCTGGATGGGGTATCAAGTGTAAACAACTATGTAGAGGCCAAGGTATGCCAGGAGCTTGGAGATAAATGTCGTTTTCTGGGACTTCTGTCATATCTGAAGATTCTGATCACCCTTCTTTTTGATCTAGCATGGGATGGCACCTCGCATGTCTATCTCAATTGCTGGAACTATTTCTAATAGCTGTATGCTAAACCAACATTATTGGTTATTTTTTCCATTTTCACTTTCTTTTAAGTCATAATCAACTATATAAAAAGCATTTTTACTATAATTTTCCTTTCTGATTTCAAAATGCACACCTGAATTGGTTTATTTCTTAAAAGCTCTTTGTTCTGTGATGAGTCTGGGGGCCGAGGGGCGGGGAGAGAAAGATAATCTATCATTTCTTCTTTTTAATGTAGTCTAAAGCCTAAGGTCAGCTTGTCAATAACAATGGTTTTGAAGTTGTGAAATTTGCCGTGAAATAACCTATTGTGTCATAAAGCCATTTTCCTCCCAGTGTCCTGGTGGAAGTATTCTTTGATGCTAAAAGATGACAAAAGGTTTTAGGTAGTATCTTTTTAAATGATTTACTAAAATAACCCTCCCTTCTTGATCAGGAGCACTGGGGTCAATGCAGGATGTTAAAACATTATTCTGGCAGGATCATCATTTTATCAAAATGAAAAGAGTTTTCAACAAGATACCCCACAAGTCCCAAGACAATAATTACACTCTTGGAACTGCAAATATCACATGTTTGCAGACATTTTAGAGTTTGGCATTTGTGGCTTTTTGCACACCATGAAATATTTATGTGCTGTTCAATTAACTCTGCTTAGCTACCATAGGATACCCACTGTGGTGTGGGAATTGCATTTATGATGGGATTGAATCTGATTTGCAAAATCCATAAACTCTCATGCCCAGATAGTTAGAGACAGTAGTTAGTAGTCCTGGGGAATAGATATGAATTCATCTTAGAGGGGTTTGATTGTTGATGATAGTGGTACAAAAAAAGGAATTACTCTCAAAAATTGTGCCTCTCATTTAGAGAATATGTAACTGACAGTAAACTTATGTGTACTAGATACCTTGAAAGAATAATTAATGGTAATTCAAGCAATTTATCTTGTTAACACAGAAACATAAAAGCCAGATTATTGATAGATGTCATGTAGAGAAAACTTGTTAGAAAATACCTACCAGACTTCTTCTTTTTTTTAACCTTCACTTTCAGCCTTCTTTCTGTCTATGTCCATATGTACAAGGATGCTTATGGTGGCACATTCTGGTGATATCAACACTTCTAAGGTCAAGGCAGAAGGATCAGCAGCCCAAGGCTGGCCTGGCTTCATAGTGACACTTTGTTTCCAGGAAGAAATCTATATATGTTGATTTATTCATTCAGTAAATACATCTTGAGCTGATGTTATGTGCAGGGATCAGAGCTATTACCATGTGTTAGTTAGGGGTGTTTTTTTTTGGTCACTGAATTTTTTCTTTAAAGGAAGAGTTTGGTATTCCATCATAATTTCTGCAGTTTGGAGATGTGGTTGGTTGGCTCCATGGTTCCTGAGCCATGCTGAGGTGAAGCATCATGGCAGAGAGTTGTATAAAAGCAATGGTGCTCATGTCCACAGCCTGGAAGCAGAGCAGATTCAAAAGAAGCTCAGGGAAGAAAGAGCCCATGAGGGCACATCTCCTCCTATCATTTATAACACCAACAAAATGGAAGAAACATTTCATATTCAAACCCTAACATACATACCATACAAAATGTAGCCAGTCTTTTTTTTTTTTTTTTTTAGGTTCGTTTGTTTTTTGTTTTTTTGTTTTTTCCAATTTTTAGTAGATATTTTCTTCATTTAAATTTCACATGTTATCCCGAAAGTCCTCTAAACCCTCCTCCATCCCCTGCCCTGCCCTCCTACCTACCCACTCCCACATATTGGCCCTGGCGTTCCCCTGTACTGGGGCATATAAAGTTTGCATGACCAAGGGGCCTCTCTTCCCAATGATGGCCAACTAGGCCATCTTCTTGTATATATGCAGCTAGAGACATGAGCTCTGGGGTTACTAGTTAGTTCATGTTGTTCTTCCACCTAAAGGGTTGAAGAACCCTCAGCTCCTTGGGTATTTTCTCTAGCTCTTTCCTTGGGAACCCTGTGTTCCATCTAATAGGTGACTGTGAGCATCCTCTTCTGTGTTTGCTAGGCACTGGTATAGCCTCCCACGAGACAGCTATATCAGAGCCCTTTCAGCACTATTTTGCTGGCGTATGCAATAGTGTCTATGTTTGGTGGCTGATTATGGGATGGATCCCCGGCTGAAGCAGTCACTGGTTGGCTCATCCTTTTGATTCAGCTCCACACTTGATCTCTGTAACTCCTTCAATGTGTGCTTTGTTCTTAATTCTAGGAAGGGGCAAAGTGTCCACATTTTGATCTTCATTCCACTTGAGTATCATGTGTTTAGTAAATTGTATGTTGGGTAGTCTAGGTTTCTGGGCTAATATCCACTTATCAGTGAGTTCATGTTATGTGAGTTCTTTTGTGATTGGGTTACCTCACTCAGGATGACACCCTCCAGATCCATCCATTTGCCTAGGAATTTCATATATTTATTGTCTTTAATAGCTTAGTAGTACTCCATTGTGTAAATGTACCAATTTTTTTGTATCCATTCCTCTGTTGATGGACATCTGGGTTCTTTTCAGCTTCTGGCTATTATGAATAAGGCTGCTATGAACATAGTGGAACATGTGTCCTTATTTCCAGATGGAACATCTTCTGGATATATGCCCAGGAGAGGTATTGCAGGATCTTCTGGTAGTACTATGTCCAATTTTCTGAGGAACCGCCAGACTGATTTCCAGAGTGGTTGAACCAGCTTGCATTCCCACCAACAATGGAGGAGTGTTTCTCTTTCTCCACATCCACATCAGCATCTGCTGTCATCTGAGTTTTTGATCTTAGTCATTCTTACTGGTGTGAGGTGGAATCTCAGGGTTGTTTTGATTTGCATTTCCCTGATGATTAAGGATATTGAACATTTTTTCATGTGCTTCTCAGCCATTCGGTATTCCTCAGTTGAGAATTCTTTGTTTAACTCTGTGGCCCACTTTTTAATGGGGATATTTGATTTTCTGGTGTCCACCTTCTTGAGTTCTTTATATATATATTGGATATCAGTCCCCTATCTGATTTAGGATTGGTAAAGATCCTTTCCCAATCTGTTGGTGGCCCCTTTGTCTTGTTGACAGTATCTTTTGCCTTACAGAAGCTTTGCAACTTTATGAGGTCCCATTTGTCAATTCTTGATCTTACAGCACAAGCCTTTGCTGTTCGATTCAGGAATTTTTTCCCAGTGCCCATATCTTTGAGTAGCCAGTCTTTTTTATCTATCAGCTTTGTGATCAATAATAAAGGAAAATCATTCTAATTTAGTCAGGAGCAAAGATTTTTTTTTTTATTGGGATGGTTTTCCTCATCAGCTGAGAGTTAATGTTACTGGTTAGTGTTCTCCAGAGCTATAAAAGATTGTCTATAAGTGCCAGAGTAATATAAACTTTAAAATAATATGAACTCATAGAGTGTCCATGAACTAGAGCATCTGAAAAAATTCCAGGGCAATCACATTACCCAAAATTCTATAGTCACAGGGAACGGGTGATGTCAAGCATATACACTGGCTTTATCCTTCCAAAGATTTTGGCTTTATTGATCACTCGTGGTTTGGACGCACAGCAGTTCCTGCTACAGCAACTAAGTAGGTGGAGACTGTGAAGTCATGTCTGAGGCACTGGCCACGAGCTAGGAACTCTCAACACTAATCTGTGTTCAGCTGCTTATAAGCCTCTTGGCAGTTGGAAATCATCAAAAATTCTTAGGCTTCTGTTTCCTGGCCGGTAAAATGAAAGCATATTGCTCGATATTTCCTCAGTTTGTGTACATCCAGGAGTTTTGAACATGTCTGTTCTTTATTGTTTCTACTTGAAGTTTATGTCATAAATGTTGGGGACTTTACTGTGACTATCACTTTATTACATTTGCTAATGCAAAGAAAAGGCGGCTGAGTAACAATACAAATGCCACAGCCTTCAACCAAGGGCCAGTTTGACATACCAAGTTCTAAAAGATGATTATCCTCATTATGTATTTGAATAGACTGTAGCAAGTCTAAAATCAGTCAAATCCAAAGATTATTTTAATTGACACACCGGACAATTATAGCAGTGTCAAGAATGATGGGAACATATTTCTTCTTCTATTTCGAGGTACGGATGACTAGACATACTTACAGCTAGGATACAGAGGAAGAGTAAAAAGGGTGTTCAGAAAGATTCTGTATTTGCTGGTTCAAGTAACTGGACAGAGAGTAGTTGCTATTTCCTGAGATGATATGTACTAAGATCTCATAGAGATATCATCTTGAGTCTGTGTATAAAGTCAGACATATTTGTCCAGAATTCAAGAAAAGGTCAAAACTGGTAATGTAAATTTGGGAAATATTAACGTTGCCAAAATGATATTGAGATGCACTCTAGTTCTCATCTATAAAGTAAATGCTTTTTGTGAGGGTTCCATGAGGTGACGAGAGCTTTGTAAAGTGTGTGTCACACCATTTGTTGAGTAAGAAGCACCTTCCGTTTCATTATGACAAAGATTGAGGAACATGAGGTACTAAATTAACGAACGTGACCACTATTCAGGTAAGTCCCCGAGGCGTGGCCAGTCTCAGCTCTGATGAAGTTAAATCTGGACCTCTCTCACTTTAGAGTAGAGTGCAGCAACCTGAGAGAAAAGGAAACATATTATAACTGTATATAACAAATGGTTATTAATTTCATTTTTCAGTGACATCTGAGCTCTGAATCCCAGGATCCATATTATCAAAGTTGACTATGCTAACTCTAGTTTTTGTGGTTGAAATATGGTCCTGATCCTCTTTGCCTAGATAGAAAAGTTGACTCGGGGAGCCTGTAGAGTCCTTGAGGCACTCAGAGCGAATCTGTTTAATAATTCAACCAGTATTTACATGGTCCCTTGATGTCTGAGTTAGGTCTTGTTAGGAATAAAGAATAAAATATTAAACAGAGAAATATAAACAATCCTGATCTGAATTATAATTTCTACTTAAAAAAAACATATTCACAATTCATATATGCTATTATATGTGCAAACTCTAAAACTGAGGTTGGCTGGCTGACCTCCTATAAGACCCTCTTATATACTCAGTGAATATTTCATTATAATGACCATGACTTTGCACTTGAGGTTAGCAACCAGAGACTTCCAAATCACTCCAAATTCCCTTGAAGCCCGATGTTGGTGGCACACACCTTTAAGCCCAGCACTAGGGAGGCAGAGACAGGTGGATTCAAGGCCAGCCCAGTCTGTAGAATGAGTTCCAGGACAGCTAGGACTACACGAGAAGCAAAATAAATAAAGAAATAAAAATAAAAAAATTCCCTCATCATTCAACCACTACAGCTGTGCAGAGAAACTAATAGAAGCCATGAATCTTGATGACCAAGATCTCAGTGTCTCTGGAATCTTGATGTCTTTGTAAAAAGTGACAGGTCACCAAGACATCTCCATTCAACACTCCCAATGAAGAAATTTCTGTAAGGCTTATATTTCACTGTTTTAAATTAAGCATTGATTTATAGATTGGCACATATGTACTAGAAATACTCAAAAGAGACACTGTGCACTTCTTCCTCAAGTTCCTCTCTTTTGAATTATACTTACTAATACATTTATATCACTTACAGTGACTTCTTGAAAAAAAAAAAAAACAACACCATAGACTGTCCCAGACTGTCATTTTTTACATTAAGATCTTATACAGGGCTAGATCAGTAAACTACATGCCTTTCAAGCATCCCCCAGAACTCACCTTAAACAAACAAACAAACAAACAAACAACAACTGGATGTTTGATACATACTAGTAATCTAGCACTATAGAGACAAGCACAGGTGGATCTCTGGGGCTTGCTGGTCAGTTGCAGACCAAGGAGAGACACTGTCTCAACAAGCCAAGCAGACAGCATCTGAAAAGATATATCTGACGCTACCCTCAGACCTCTCCATGCATGAACACATAACAGACTCACACCCACCAACCCATGCATCTGTACGTACACCAACATGCACACAGACTTGTGTACAAACACAACTCGGTTTAATTAGAATCACAAAGGCAAGGTTTGAATCTTTAACTCTAAAGGTATGCAATGACATCTTAGTTAATGCTATCTTCTCTGTTTTGTGCTCTATGTGTTTCTCCTTCAACTGTGACCCTGGTAGGTGTGGGTAGTTCTGTGTGTACAGAAGCTCAGTGTACCCCTTTAGGAATGCTGGGCTCAACAATAATTCCTTCTTCAGTGTCAGTTTCCTTTGTGACTATAGCCTCAGAGAACAAACATATCTACTCTTACAGTTTCTATAGCATCTGGCAAGGTATCTCCCATGCAGAGAGGCTGCAAACCCTTTTGGGGGGCGAGGGAATCAGCTCCTCTCTCCAGCTGAGATACATGCATTGCCAAGAGTTAGATCAGAGAAAAACCAGATTGCAAGTGTCAGTGCTATAAAAACAAAACAAAAATAAAAACAATAAAACCCAATGGCAGTGAAATTTTGCATCTCAGAACCCAAATCTGGATCCTCTCACAAAGTTTCTATCCACCAAATAATGGCCCCCCTACCCCAGTACATACCTATGTACTCAACCTCATGAGAAAATATTATTCTTCAAAACAGTCAAATGAGAGCTAAATATCAAATAGCCAGACACCAAAATATCTTGAAAACAGGTAGGAAACAATTCATTCTAGGACCGATTTCTCAATGGAGAACACATCTATGTTATCTTGACATCTGAGCAGGCTTTAGGAAATTATTTCTCTATATTACAACACTGCATGTCAGTGCTTCCCTAAACCTTCCTGTGGCCACCAAGAACCCTGCGGACATTTTGTTTCCTAGGGATAATAGAGCACTGAGGATTTGGTACTTTGAGTGTCTTGTCATATTATCTGAAACTATGTCTGGTAAGAGTTGGCCTTTCTGTCTAGCTCTTAGAACATATGGAGTATCTTTATAAAGTAGTATACAAAAATTATTTTCCTTTTCTTTTTCTTTCTTTTCTTTTCTCTTATGTAGTGTGTGTGTGTGTGTGTGTGTGTGTGTAGACATACATACATACATACATACATACATACATACATACATATGCCACAGCATGAATGTGGATTTTGAAGAACTGCTTAGGGAGTTGGTGGCCTTTGTGAGTTGCTAGTACAAGACTCAGAACCAAGGCATTTATTTACATCTGTTTGGTTTAGTTTTCTAGAGCCTGAATTGGCTTACTTTCTCTTCAGGCTTCTTCCTCCAGTTCTCTAAGACATAAGATGAAGGATTGAAATTCCTAGGCTTCACTGTGAGACCTTTTAAGTTTTCTGGTTGTTTCCTGCCCCATTCCCTGAGCACTGAGAAGGCCCTGGAGTAAAATGATGAACAAGGCACTATGGTTTCTGCCTTCGGAGAGCTTCCTTGCTATCTTTTTTCCTTTACTTCTTCCTTCTTTTCTTCCTTTCTTCCCCTCCTTCCTTCTTTCCTTTCTTTTTCATTATTCCCTTTTATTAAAAATAGATTCCTTTCTCATACAATAATCTTGATTATACTTTCCTCTTCTGGCTCTCCCAATTTCTTCCCACCTTCCATCACTTTTGGACCCATGCCCGTTCTTTCTCTCATTACAACAGAACAGGCTTCGAAGCCATAACAACCAAATATAACAAAATAAAATACAATAAGATGAATCCAAAATCATCCCATCAAAGTTGGACTCAGCAACCCGACTGAAGGGAAAGAGTCCTAAGAGCAGGCACAAGAGACAGAGACCTGCTCATGCTCACATTTGGAGCCCCATAAGAATTCTAAGCTGAAACCTATAATATATATGCAAAGCACCAAGTACAAACCCACGTGAAAACTTCATTTCAAAGCTGAAGAGCAGAGAAGATATTAAGTGAGGAGACTCAAATTAAATACTTATCAACTTTGATAAGCTATTGCTTATCAAATTCATGAACTAACTGAGAGTAAGAAGAGCAGGTGAGAGATGGAGATGGCCAGCACACTGCCAGTGTCAATGAATACTACCATGAGTACGAATGCTCTCCCCGAATACCATCCTTAGTCAAGGGCAATACGTGGTTATGATGGAACATGACAAATTATTCTCTGATTGCATCTAAAGTTACTTAGATGAAAACATTGACTCTACCATTTCCTTTATATAACTAGTTATTCTAAGTACAACATATATTGGCTTTTGCTTACCAACTATTACCTCATTGCTCTGTGTTTTCATCCATATACAAGAGAAACCAAGATACCCAGTCACAGCATCATGCCAACTTCCTGATAGCCAAAAGTGATCCTGAGGAAGGTTCTGAGAAGCTGGGTACAGTCTAGTCTTAGGGAGATAGCCATCTTGTTAAAAAGCTGTAAGAAGACACCACCATGAGGGAGAGATTTTGACTTGTTCAAAGAAAAGTTTTAGGCCAATGAGAGAGTTCTTGTGACAAACGGGAAGGGAAGAAGTAAGAGGCTGAGTTGTGGCCAACAGTAAACTCATCCTTTTATTTCAGGCATATCTTTCATGAGGTTTGTTAAACATTTTGCTTAAAGGATGTATAGGTTTACCAATGATCAAAAGAACACTTCTTCCTCCCAATAAAGAGTTCTCAGAAGTCCTTGAGTGTCTGGACACCTCCCAGAATAGCCATTGAACTTCTGAGAATTGCCAAGGCTTACTCAATTGGCTCCATGTGCCTATGGAGGAGTGCAGGATAAACCATATGGGTCAAGTAACAAGTAACTGGTGCTTTGATCTGGGGTTAGGATTTATACCCTACTCAGCTTTATTTTCTGGGTGGATGAAGTCAACTGTGAAAAAATAATTATATTGATTTTACCTCTCCTTCATTAAATACACTGTTTGAGAGTAGTTTGGTCACTTTTAGGTAAACAACCAGTCCAATCAATGACAATAAAATCTATTTTTGTGATGGTTTATTTCCTCTCAAAAGTTTTTCTCTTCAAAATCTAAGATGGTAATAGTTGTAGGAAAAAAAGCTGCTGATGAAAGAAAGCAGGCTGGTCCAGAAGATGTTCCAACTGGTAATAAGAGCACATGCTCCACTATGTTCATAGCAGCCTTATTGATAATAGGCAGAAGCTGGAAAGAACCCAGATAGATGTCCCTCAACAGAGGAATGGATACAGAAAATGTGGTACATTTACATAATGGTATACTACTCAGCTATTAAAAACAATGAATTTATGAAACTCTTGGGCAAATGGATGTATCTGGAGGATATCATCCTTAGTGAGGTAACCCAATCACAAAAGAACTCATTAGATATGCACTCACTGACAAGTGGATATTAGCCCAGAAACTTAGAATACCCAGGATACAATTTGACAAACACAAGAAAATCAAGAAGAGGGAAGACCAACGTGTGGATACTTCATTCCTCCTTAGAATAGGGAACAAAATACCCATGGAAGGAGTTACAGAGACAAAGTTTGGAGCTAAGACGAAAGGATGGACTATCCAGAGACTACCCCACCCGGGGATGCATCCCATAATCAACCACCAAACACAGACACTATTGCATATGTCAGCAAGATTTTGCTAAAGGGACCCTGATATAGGTATCTTGTGTGAGGCTATGCCAGTGCCTGGCAAATACAGAAGTGGATTCTCACAATCATTTATAGGATGAAACACAGGGCCCTCATTGGAGAAGCTAGAGAAAGCACCCAAGGAGCTGAAGGGGTCTGCAGCCCTATAGGTGGAATAACAACATGAACTAACCAGTACCCCCAGAGTTCTTGTCTCTAGCTGCATATGTAGCAGAATATGGTCTAGTTGGCCATCACTGGGAAGAGAAGCCCCTTGGTTTTGCAAACTTTATATGCCCCAGTACAGGGGAACACCAGGGCCAAGAAATGGGAGTGGGTGAGTAGGGGAGCAGGGTTGGGGGAGGGTATAGGAAACTTTCGAGATAGCATTTGAAATGTAAATAAAGAAAATATCTAATAAAAAATAATCAAAAAGAAGTAAACATCAGAAAGAAAGAAAGAAATAAAGAAAGAAAGAAAGGAAGAAAGAAAGAAAGAAAGAAAGAAAGAAAGAAAGAAAGAAAGGAAGGAAGGAAGGAAGGAAGGAAGAAAGCAGGCTGGTCTGTCCAGGGGACTCTGAGCATCTTTATACATATATATTTAGGTATCTATATATCTTTCTAAGTATCTATATAGCTATGTAGCTATCTATCATCTACTGTCTGTCTGTTTGTCTGTCTGTCTATCTTTCTATCATCTATGTGTTTTGTTTATAGCTGCTTTCCCTACCATTTTCTCCTCTCTACCTTATTTGTTGGTTTCCGGTTGCTCTGTCTTGCCATTATGAGTTTATGCTAATGTTCATCACCCTTAACTTGGATATGAATTGAAAATTACCATAGCACATTCATTCCCAGTTCTTTTTGTCTGGTACCTAACATTTGTTTTACCTACCCTCACAAAAACAAGTTCAGGAAACTTCTAGATATTTCAAAGACATGAAATAGTGTGTTGGGATCTGGGCTGACAAAGCAGTCCATTGGAGTCACTTCCTGTCTAACTATGCCATGGATTGATTTACATTCTTCTTTAACTGACCTTTGGCAGATGGGTACACAGGGGAGGTATTTGCCTGGATTTGCAGAGAGTGATGCTGATAGCAACAATCATTGCTACACTGCATCATTTCATCATCCCACTTGAGGAGTGGTCCACAGAAACAGGTAAAAGGTAACAAAAAATAAGAACTCACCTTATTTTCTGACCTTCCTGGAAGCATCATCTTTATCACTTGCTAATGGGATGTCTGTATTGTCTCTCAGGGATCCTCTACCTAAAACATAGGGCATATGGACATTTTTGCCAGGAATTCCTATATAGGAAGTGACTTTTGAAACTTCTCTTTTGATAACACCTAATTGTCAGAAATATTGTTTTGTTATGATCTCAAAATAAATCAAATCTGAGAGTCTTCATGAAGCAAGAATTCTGTTATTCCAGATGATGTCTATTTTTTCTCTGAGGCACTGAACCCCATTAGAACAGAGGAGCCCCCAGGGTGTTGTGATTGAAGATGAATGAAAAATACAACAGTTTAATATTTTTAAAAACATTACATCTATCAAAGATCTCATTCTATCTAGTTATGATTATAACATTGGTGGCTTTAGATATATTTAAATTATTCATCTCCTCTAAAACAATGAATTTTTTTTCGACATTCAAAATAATTTTTTTATCTGTTGAGGTTTTACCCCAGTCTTATTTCTTTTGTTAGAATATGAGGTCCATGAGGATTGGATTCTTAGTCTCTTTTGTGTCCTGATACATGTTTGGTGCCCAGAACACACAGTTGGGACTTGTAATTGTTTGCTCAGTGAATAGAAAGACCAGATTTTCTTTCTACCCACTCCATTACAGATACAGAAAGTCAGATCTTGCACATAGGTGAAGAAGTGATTTGTCATACTGATGGAAGGCTGCTTAGGAAATGTCAGATATTGAGGCTGCAAAATGGGAGAGGCAATCTTCAGTTCATGGAAGATGGGAAGAAACAGTTATTTCTCTGCTTCACTGGCAATATTCTCATAGATAACAATAAGATTATTTGTCCTTAGTTTTGGTCTAGGTATTTCATGGCCCTTCAATGGATGCTGAAAGCCTTCTGGCCTCACGTTTCAGGTCTTAGGGTTAGGGTGGTATAAGGAGCTAGAGCATGATGAGAGTGAATGGGGATTCATTGGTCATTGCTTTGGCAAACTGTGGATCATCCCACAGAACTGTGGCAGTATGTCAGGGACTGGACTGGGCTACCTGGCAGTCCAGAAGTGGACTTTGACCCTCTCACAGGCTTTCTGGTAGCTTGGCCTCAGTAATGTGTCATTTTGATCCTTTGTCTTAACACCATGGGGACACTATGGGATGTCTTCCAAATATGTTTATAGCTTTTGGGGCATGCCTGCAGTGTTCACACTAGGTATAGTTCCAGGGTCCTGACGCTGCTGCTCACAAAACCTCTAGTTTCTCAGACCCATGAGACCCACTTACCTGCCCTAGATAGTACTTCAAGTAGGAATAGAGATAGAGATGTTTACATTGAGTGGTGTTGACATATTTTTAGCAATGCATTTTATTTTAAAAAGCAGCATTGAGAGATATTAATGACTTACCCCTGCCTGCTATTGCTTAAGCCCACGGGCAATTAGGATATAAAATAATAAGGAACTTTTAGTCTTGAAGATCTTGGCTGAGGAAATATTTATAAGGTCTTCACTTGGCCAGATGATCTGGGGAGGTGATAGTGGTGATGATGATGATGGTGATGATGGTGATGATGGTGATGATGATGATGTTTGAAATGTGGGTAATGGACAGCACTTACTGAGAAGAACCTATGTTTCAAGAACTGTTAGACACCTGGCATTCATTACATAGTTTTATCCTGGCAAAATAGTCGATGAGTCTGATGAGTTTGGCACTGTAAGTACCCTTATGTACATAACGGAAGTAGCTTCGGATAGGTTAAATAATCTGCAAGAATATTACAGCAGATTTCAGAAAAAAAAAATCCTTTACCAAAAATTCATTAGGTCCATCATCTGTTTTTTGTTTCTTCTCCTACAATTCTGTGACATCAGAGCGTTAGCTACTTTTCCAATCAAGGATGACTAGGCTCACAGGAGGAAGCAAGGTGACTTCTGCCAGGTCAGAGAGCTTGGAATCAGAGCTGAGATTTAGAACAACAAATCCAGAGCTCTGAACTTCTTGTCTAAATTCATTCCTGTTGTGGCATGCCTGAAGGTCCTACAGAAAGACACAGGAACAGGAAGTGTGCCCATACAATCGCATGAAGACATACAGATGTACATGCAAGCATGTGCATATACTTATATACACATCCTGTATGTTAAGAAAACTGGAACCACAAACCACTTTTGTAAGGCTTAGAAAGGAGAATTTAGAAAAGTTCCTCTCACAGGTAATAGGAGAGAGTAATCAGAGGAATTGGAAGGTTTTTGAAAACATCTAATTACCATCCAGCAGGTGTGTACCCCAGGGCACCCTCAGCAGGTAAATGGTACCTGGGGATCTTAGGAAATACTTCTCTGAGTAAATGCGCCTTTTCTCTCTTCATCCTGCTCCTGCAAGCTGAGGGATTTGAGAACAGATGCTCAGGGCTCATTCTTATTAAAGGAAAAAAGAATCGTGTCATCTGTTGCTGTAGATGCATTTTCCATGCATGTATCCTGAGAGAAATGATCTTCTAATACACAAACTATAGGAACTATAACCTGAGGATGGGTTGCTTGTGATTACAATGGCAGCATCCCAGCTTCATTTAAACTAGTGTTTTCTCCAGATAATTCCTTCCCATAATAACAGTCATTTGAAAGGAACACCTTTTAGCTTCAGGGCCACAACAATTATGTCAGGTTGAAAAGCAGTTAGTTACTACTTATGTTAGAGTAAACAACAATGGTTGTCTCTGTCTGTTTGCCTTCTCTATCTGTGTTTGCTTCTGTGTTTATCAGCTAGCACAGCCGTACTTAACATTCCTCTCCTTCCTAAAGTGAGCTTTGGATAACATGATCCTTTATAATGTTGGTTAGTGTTCTGTTATCTCAGAGCAGTTATTCAAGCTTTGAGTTCTTATGGATTCAATTGTCACAGATATTCTGTATGAGAGGGAGAAAGGCAAACATATCACCTTCAGATCCAGCAGGAAGACAAGGCAGGACATTTTGTTTATTTGTTCAATGTTGTACCCAAGATATGACTTTTTATTTTTATGTTTATTTTATTGGACATTTCTTTATTTACATTTCAAATGTTACCCCTTTTCCCCATTTCCCCTCCGGAAACCCTGGTATCCCATACCCCCTTCCTCTGCTTCTATGAGGGTGTTCCCCCACCCATCTACCCACTCCTGCCTCCCCTCCCTGGCATTTCCCTACATTGGGGCATTGAGCCTTCACAGGACCAAGGGTCTCTCCTCCCATTGATGCCCAGCAAGGCCATCCTCTTCTACATATTTGGCTGGAGCCATGGTTCCCTCCATGGGTACTCTTTGGTTGGTGGTTTAGTCCCTGGGAGCTCTGAGGGGACTGGTTGGTTGTTCAGCCTATGATGTTGCAAACCCCCTTAGCTCTTTCAGTCCTTTCTCTAACTCCTCCAAGGGATCATGTACTCAGCCCAATGGTTGGCTGTGATCATGTGCCTCTATATTTGTCAGGCTCTGGCAGAGCTTCTCAGGAGACAACTATATCAGGCTCCTGTCAGCAAGCACTTCTTGGCATCCACAATAGTGTCTGGGTTTGGTGACTGTAGATGGGATGGATTCCCAGGTGGGTCAGTCTCTGGATGGCCTTTCCTTCAATCTCTGCTCTACACTTTGTCTCCATATTTCCCCCCATGAGTATTTTTCCCCCTGCTAAGAAGGACCAAAACATCCATACTTTAGTCTTCCTTCATGTGGACTGTGAATTGTATATTGGGTATTCCGAGATTTTGGGCTAATATCCACTTATCAGTGAGTGCATACCATGTGTGTTCTTTTGTGACTGGGTTATGTCACTCAGGTTGATATTTTCTAGTTCCATCCATTTGCCTAAGAATTTCATGAATTCATTGTTTTTAATAGCTGAGTAGTACTCCATTTTGTAAATGTACCACATTTTCTGTATCCATTCCTCTGTTGAAGAACATCTTGCTTTTTTTCTAGTTTCTGGCTATTATAAATAAGGCTACTAGACACATAGTAGAACATGTGTCCTTGTTATATGTTGGAGTATCTTTTAGGTATATGACCAGGAGTGGTATAGAAAAACACTAAGCCAAACTAACCAGAGGGTATAGAGACAGAATTCAAATTAACAAAATCAGAAATAAAAAGGGAGACATAATAACAGAAACCAAGGAAATTCAAAAAATTATCAGATCCTACTACAAATTTTATGCTCAAACCTGGAAAATCTGGATGCAATGGACAATTTTCTAGACAGATACCAAATACCAAAGTTAAATCAGGATCAGATAAACCATCTAAATAGTCCCATAACCTATAACAAAATAGAAGCAGTCATTACAAGTCTCCTAACCAAAAAAGCCCAGGACCAGATGGGTTTAGTGCAGAATTCTGTCAGACCTTCAAAGAAGACCTAATACCAATACTCTTCAAACTATTCCACAAAATAGAAACAGAAGGAACACTACACATTCTATGAAGCCACAATTAAACTTATAACTAAACCACATGAAGACCACAACAAAGAAAGAAACTTCAGACCAATTTCCCTTATGAAGATCAATGCAAAAGTACTCAATAAAATTCTTGCAAACTGAATCTAAGAACACAACCAAGCAATCATCCATCGTGATCAAGAAGGTTTCATCCCAGGGATGCAGGAATGGTTCAATATATGGAAATACATCAACGAAATCCACTATGTAAACAAAGTCAATGGAAAGCTGAGAAAGCATTTGAAAAAATCCAATACCCCTTCATGGTAAAAGTTATGGAAAGATCAGGAATTCAAGGCTCATAACTAAACATAGTAAAAGTAATATACAGTAAACCAATAGCCAACATCAAACTAAATTTAGAAAAACTTGAAGCAATCCCACTACAATCAGGGACTAGAAAAGGCTGCCTACTCTCTCCATACCTGTTCAATATACTACTTGAAGTCCTATCCAGAGCAATGTCCTAGCCTAGATAACAAAAAGAGATCAAAGGAATACAAATTGAAAAAGAAGAAGTCAAAATATCACTATTTGCAGCTAATATGTCAGTATATTTTAGTGACTCCAAAAATTCCACCAGAGAAATCCTAAACCTGACAAACAACTTCAGCAAATCGTAACTCAAGTCAGTAGTCTTCCTCTACTCAATGGATAATAGGCTGAAAAAGAAATTAGGGAAAAGACACCCTTCACAATAGTCACAAATAATATAAGGTCTGACACTTAATATTTGCTCAGTACAAGTATTTTGAAAAAAATATAACTATGATACAGCATAGTGCCTGGAGAGAAGGAAAGAAAAATAAGGAAAAAGTACTTAGAAATAGAATCCCCAATGATTGGTAACCTTGACATTGGCCTCCCTAGTCAAGTAAGTGTGGGTCTAGAGCCCACTTCTTTCCACATTAGGTATGAAGGCACCAGCATGATGTCCCTGTAAAGCCTCAGTTTTCTGAAACACAGAATGGGAATTTCTCCATGGGATGTTCTTTGTTAGGGAGCAGACCATGCTGGGCAGTCAATACTTGTAATTGCCATTGATACTGAAAATTGATTGGCTTCTTGCTGCACAGAATTACACCATTGCTTTCAAATGAAACCTAAGTGAATTCAGTGTCTTAACAGAATCGTAATGGGAGTCAATAACAGGACGCATCAAATAGAAAATAGAAACAAAAACATACTCAACTGATGCCATTTTGATGTCCAGCTGTTTTGTAAAATATGTTCACAGGCTTGAAAATGACTGGTATCTTCTCAGGCAGGAGTCAGCTTCCCTAGTCTATATTGTGCTACACCTCGGCTTGTAGGTTAGGAGAAGCCACTGGACCTCCCAGAGTTTTAGTTGTCAAACATACTAAAGTCAAAGAGAGAAAATAAGTGTGTAAGGACATTGTCTTCTCTATCCCAGGACATTCACTCTGGCTATGTCTGCCTAGAGACTTTTCATTGCTTTATCAACTCACTAAATGTCCACTGGTCTCTACTCACATGCAAAGAAGTATGGCATTCAAACTATGGGATACCTCCCTAGTGGGAGAATGTGACAGAGCTGCATGCATCTTGGAAGACAGACATTCACATGCCCGCAAGGGGTAGGAAGTAAGAAAGATGGTAGACAGAGATGTAAGGGGATTGTGGGTGGAACTGGGGTCTTGGCTTATTGGGGCTACAAGACAGATAGATGCTTTACTCTTTAAATCTTGATCCTCAATTTAGTGTCTGATACTGCTTATCCACAGACATTTAATATGAATTTAGTCTACGCCAGTCTTAAGCAGTTCTGGTTGTTCACCATTCCTTATTCCATGTTTCTCAACACACAACCTGAAGCCTTTTCCTCAGTGTGTATGGTATTTGCCATTGTCTGCTCTTCAGTCAGAGTTGAGTAAAATCCCGTCTCCTTAAGAAGGATCTGGCCAAGGAATTGATACAGCTCAGGATTCAACAAGTGAAGACCAATCTGGGAAGCAAGTGCACTTCTGTTTCACATCTAAACAGCACCAAGTGTCTAGCCACCTGCCATGCTAGATGAGGGAGCTAGACAATTCTACCCATGTCATGGAGAAGAGGACAGGTCCCTGTCTCAAGATATTTGCAACTGGATAAAGCTGAAATGCCAAGTCAGCTTATTCAATAGAATAACCTCTAGGTTTTGAGGCAGGAGAGGGAGACCAGGAATAAAGACAGGTAGCAGAACCTCCCTAGTTCCTGTGTGTGGGCCAAGGCTAAGAGATATAACTGAAAAAAGATATTATATTTTCTCCTGGACATAGATTTTCTTCTGGAGATTTCAGGCATATTGTTGCAATTCATAGATTCATGCCACAGTCCCCTCTCCAAAGACTCTTGAAACTGCCCCCTCTGTATCATGACTTCTGATGGTTATTTGGTTATTCCTATCTAACCACCTAACAGGAAACCCATGTTCCTATAGATCTCAGAGGGGATGTTTCTGGACATAGACTCTTGCTTGGCTTTTATTCAAGGTTGGGATAGAGTCAGATAGTTTAACACATCTGTACCATCAAACATAAAAATTCTTTACAGCTTCTTTGCAAACAAGAATAGAATGGAATAAAATGGGTCATCCCATAGCAATCATTAAAAAAAAAAAAAAAAAGGCCCTCAGACTTGCTTACAAGCCAGTCTGAAGGAAACCTTTGCTCTGGTGTAGTTCTCTCCTCCCAGGTGAGTTGAGTTGCGTTTGTGTCAAGTTGATAAAAATTGACCAGCACAGGAAGCTTACAATCTTCTCATCGTTAAGAAAATTATCAGCTTCACGGCCTAGGCCAGCCCCATGCTACTCTAGGGAAAGATAGCATTTCCAATGAGTCTGAAGGCAGAGGCTGACTTCCAGAGCTGAATGACAAACATAAGAAAGCAAACTGAGAAAGCGGAGAACAGGCTAGTAAGGAGCATTCCTCCTTGGATCTTGTTTCTGCTCCTCTCCAAGTTCTCTGATTTTCCTTAAGGATGAATTGTAAGCAGGCATTAGAAGTCAACTGCTCCCTCCACCTTTCCTCCTGCCCAAGTTGGTTTGGGTCAGTGTTTTATGACAGCAACAGAAAGTAACTAGGGTACTTTCCCATGAGACAACCTCTAAAATCACTTCCCAGTTCTTTAAGTACCCTGGACTAGGGATTTCTCTTTGAAGCAGAGTTGGGTTTAATAAAGATATTTCAATATAGGTATAAACATGAGAGTTGAAAGAAAGAGGAATTCAGAAAGAAAGATATACCTCAAAGTCTAGGTATGGACTTCTGAGAGAGAGAGAGAGAGAGAGAGAGAGAGAGAGAGAGAGAGAGAGAGAGAGAGAGAGAGAGATCTTAGGATTTTAAAGCCTCATCATTTAACACCATTCATTATCTACCTTCCTGGTAACCATTATATTACAACATTGCAACAGTCTGTATCTCTCTGACCCAGCATTCATTAAGATATAGCAGGGATGTTACTCTCCTGATTAATAGGAGAGCCAACCAGGAGCTTTAATGTCAGTTCACTATGAATAAACACAGGAAGCACACTCTTTTTACTTAATTATTTTTCTTGAATGGCTGGGGCTTTAGATGGAACTGAGTTGAAGATTCATGCTCCTATAAAAGTGAGTAAACTTGCTATTATGTTTCATGATTTTTAGCAACTTATTGATGAGCATCTTGTAAGATAAGAAAGAGATACCTGGACTCTCGAGTGGTTTCAGTTAATTGCTAACCTTTGGCATTTCCCAGAAGGCCAGTCCCAAGTCCTTATCTATTCCTGTCTCTCCAGTCATGTACAATCTATGGTACATTTAGTTCACAGACCATTTTCTCTAGGCCAAGAGTTGGGTTTTAGGAAACAGCTAGTTCTGTTTTTCTTCTGGTTGTGTCTTTTGACTTACTTTTGAAATCTTTAAGTATAAAACTGTGTCCATCTGGAACCAATATTCAGCTCCTATACCATCCTCTGGGTGCCAAAGACCCTAGAATTCTCGGAACAAGGAACTTTGAAGTTCTGGAAGTTTCTTTCTTCCTTGGGGTTACCCTGTCAAGGTCAGAGAAGTGTGCTTGGAGTATATGTGAATAATCAAGGATGATTAGCATGGTAGAGATGAAAGCCTTTCACCTTCAAAATCATGTGTTCCCACAGTGTAGGTTGGAGTCAAGGGTAGTGATGGAAAAAAGGACTCTGAGTGTGTGTGTGTGTGTGTGTGTGTGTGTGTTCACCAGTACTCTTGCTTTCAACTCTTCGAGTATTGGGCAGATAGAGTTACCTCTGCCCTCCTGTTAGAAGAAAATGTAGGGCTTCCCCAACATATCTGAGGTCTAAGCAGCATTGTGAGAAAGTACTAATTGAGTGCTCCTTCTCGTCAAATGTTTAACTACATGTCATGATAATTCTAGCCTCTTTGATTCCTTCCTCTATTGCAGATGTTAAATTTGTAGTAAAATCTGAACAGTTCCAACCAGATTAGTGCTAATGCTTTCATATTATGCAAATCAATTAACATCTTTCTGTGCACCCATCCCATTAGCCAGTTATTGGTAGTGAGTTATGAAGTATCTAGGACCACTTTGGAGTTCCCTGGGTCTGCTGAGTATACATTGGAGCACTCTAATCATCATCATCAAATAATAATAAAAGAAATAATTACCAGTAGCCTACTGGTAAATCTACTCCCTACTTATTAGCGATATTCAAGCTCTATTCTGAGTACCTTGCATTGGTTACAGGGGCAATGCCCATGAACCAGTAAAGTAGCTCTATTTCTTACCTCTAACTCATGGATAATTTCCCCATCTCCCAAAGTTAACAAGACAAAAGAGCAGAGTGAGGACTTGAACCCAAGTTGTTGGTTTAAGATTCCCAGGTGTATACATATACATGTCTTTTGTCATCCCAGTTTATTGATTTATCCTGAATGTACCTCCAGGACATGGTAGCAATTTAAAGGCCCATGTGGGCTTTATCTTAATTAATCAATCTTTATGCCCTTCTTATAATCATCCCATGCTGGACTCAGAAGCCACTTTATACCAGGCTCCTATTTTGGTCATTTAGAAGCTTGGAAAATTGCCAAATTGAAATATATCTACTGAATTTACTTAGCTAAGTGCTGAGGTAATAACTCTACATCAAACCATTTCAAGAAAGGTTCTTTATGAATTTTTACATTGTTCAATTAAATTTTCATTATCTTCTCAAATGTATGCAAAACACAGAATTTTTAAATGAGACCAAGTATGTAAAAACCATAAAGTGTTCTGACAGAATTCATTATGTTCATATTATGGTTAAAATATCACATTCCTAGAATATATAAAATGATCTTTAAATGAAATGAATTATCTTTAAATTTCATTTATTTTACACAAATTGTATTGCAATGAATTTTCTCTGAGAAAGGCTCAGATGAAGGGGTTGTCACTTCAGACCAGGGTTCGGCAAACTACAACCAGGAGTTACATCTCACCCTAAGCCTTTTGTAAAAATATAATTTTATTAGTGATCAACTGTAGTGGTTCACATGTTGCTTGTGGTGGTTTTAGTGTTATAACAACAGAGTGACATGGAAGTCTACACCACACAAAACCTGGAGTTCCCACCTGATCCTTTGTCAAGAAAAGTTTGATAACTTCCGCTCTAAAGAATTTCTTTCAAACTGAATGTTTAGAAACAGTCATTCCTAAAACTCCCAGAATCATCGAATATTTGAGATTTTCCAAAATGGACAAAGTACTCTCATTTCAAAATAATTCGAGTTGACTGAAATGTTTAGCCAGTTCAAGAAATATTGAATTGAATGGAAACCTAGCTTGATTTGAAAAAGACCAAAGGTTATCCCGGTCCCATAGCTGGCCTTTCAGCACAAAATCTGTTCATCAAAATTCAACAAATACGGAGAAGAAAAAATAAACAGCAAATTATGTGTGAGAGAAGCACATTTTCCTACTTTTCTAGCTTCCTGTCTGTTGCTCTGGTAAGATATCTTGACAAATGGCAACTTAGGAGAGAAAGGGTCCATTTGGCTTATAGTTATGGGCCATAGGCCATCACTTCAGAGAAGTTAAGCCAACACCACCAACTGGGCACATCTGATCCATAGTTAGGGGCAGAGAGAACAATCAGGTCCTTGCTTGCCTGATCTCTTTTTTTATGCTCATCTAGCTTTTACTACTCATACACAGTCCAGGGTCTACCTAGTGAGAGGTGCTGTCTAACACATTTAGGGTGGGACTTCCTACCTCAGTTAAGCAGTCAAGAAGATGCCTCACAAGCTGACCCAATACAGATAATTCCTTAGCAAGGCTTGTCCTGGGCTTATAGATTGTGTTAAGTTGACAATTGAAACTAACCAATGCATCAATGCACTCATTAAGCTAATTGGGAAAAGAAGAGACACCTTCCACCTATACACTAAGGCCTGTCTGCAGAGACCTATCTTTACATTCTGGATAAAGCAAGGGTTTCTTCCCGTGATTCTGTGGTTTAATAACTTCTGTTAAGGAAGAAGTTGGCTTCTTCTTGCATTTAGGCCTACCTGTTTGTGTCTCTTAGGTCTGATCTGCCTAGGATCAGACTCCATCAGAGATTAGCTTTCCAAGGCCTGGTCAACAGTCTATCTGGAACAAAGTTTGGTCTCAGATGAAGTGCAGTTGGTAACATGATAGTTATTCAGAAAACGCGGTGGACACAATTCAGGTACATTTGCTAGTATCTAATCTTATTCTCAGGCATGCTTATGCCTTTGAAAGGACTTTCTGAGTGCTGACAAAACTGGGTTTTGTTGTTGTTGTTGTTGTTGTCACTACACTTTCAAATAAAAAATTTACATTGTGCAAAATATTTCAAAATGTAACCAAAATAATTTTGAATCCATGTGCAAAAGCTAACACTGCCATACCTCACACCATATGCCTAGATTCAACACATTAAAACCTGAAATAATAAAACTTGTGTGAACGGCATCCAAAACGGGCATCAAACACTAATGGAAATGTTCACTTGATGCCTTGATAGATCCTAGTCAGTAAATCAATTGGGGGCTAGAAATATAATCAGTGAGATGGTTTACTTTTATTTACTTTCAAATCAAATGTGTAGTCACTACATGCACCCATTGCATTAGACATCTAAATTGTAGAGCAAAGTTTAGGAATGAATATTTATGTTTTTGCTAGGTAAACTTTTTAGGCTAGAAAGCACAAACCACAACGAGAACAACAACAACCAACAGGTAAAGGAGGGCAGGAAGATGGCTCAGTGTGTAAAGCAGCTTAATACCAACCAAGCCTGATGAGCTATGGTCAACCTGTCAAGTCTGCATGGGGAAAAGGGAGAACCGAATCTTACAGATTGAGAATGATTACAACAAAGTCCAACTTTGGAGAGCCAATGAGTTTATTGTGTATGTACAGGCATGTGGGTGGAGGGTTCCTTACTGGAGCAGAGACAACTCAAAGGCCAGCTGTGGGTGACAAGCCAGACACACTGCAACCCTGGTGCTCTCGACATGACTGGCAGAGTGTCCTCAGGGCAGAATGTCTTCCCCCACCAAGTGTTTACTGCTTTCATAACCCCAGGGAGGGACCTCATGACTCCATTTCAGTTTTCTCAGATACATGAAGACTTTTGGCTTCTTAGGTCTCCTGAGCATCCTCTCTGCTTCTTGGGGAAAGATTTTAGCTTAGAATTTCCAATTTTGATGACGAGTCTTCCTGCACCTGGGATGTTTCAGCCAGGAGCAAATTGCTTTAGACATCCTCTGACCTTCACATACAGCTCCCCACAGCCTCCCAAGCCCTCAGCATAAATAGATACAATAAATTTTAAAGGTAAATTAGACTTTGTCAGCACTAAAAGTCATGCTTGGTAAACACACAGCCATGACAACGAAGACAAGGTCTGCGTGGAAAAGCAAACACTTTTATCCAGAATACCTGATAAGGAGCACAAAACCTCTCAATATGCAATACTAAGAAAGAAGGTATTTCTATAAAAAAAGACTTCTGAAGAACGATGCAAATATGTATAAGAGAAGGGACTGAACCTCCTTAGTCACTAGGGAAACTCTGATGAAAACTGTAGTGATAAAACATTCTATACCTGACAGCATGACTAAATTAAAAGGGGTCAGTGTTGGATGCTGAGCAATGGAATTCATCGGCTTCCTGGTTGGAATGCAGAAGCCAAAGATCTTTGCTAAACAATATGGTAGTTACTTAACAAAATGAATATATGTGTATCATTATCTTTATATTCCATTCTGGCCACTTTTGGAAGCTTGAAGTAGGACAGGGTATAAGTGTTTATTTATATCACAGTAATTAGAAAAATGCTGAAATTTGGAGCATGGGAAAGTGAATTGTTAAATATTTATCATTATAGCACTGCTCATGAACAAGTGATTCTAGTGCCAGGGAAATTAAAAAATGTGTGTCTACTCATATGCTTGTGCATTAATGTTTGTGATAGCTTTATTCAGACTTTGACAGACCAGACATGAACAAAATCTCTATCCAGCAGGAGTGTATCACCAAATAGTGATGTATGCATATACATATGTTCGGCCCAAAACAAATCGACCAAACTAAACCTACTGACACATGAAACTATGTTTAAAAATATAGTCTTTTTGTGGTATAAGAGTAAATGGGATATCTATATCATGTCTCTACCTCCAAGGCTCACAGATCTTTCTGGAAGAGAGCAGAAAGATTTTGAGAGTCAGAGTTGATAGCTGAGTACAGTGAAACAGTGTCGCACAGGAGACAGCTTGCACATGTGAGCTCACAGTGATTGTGACAGCATACGATCTGCCCATATCCGCCCCATTACCACAGCCACACACACAAAAATCCCAGCATGAGGGAGATACTGGCATTGGGTAGCATTTGGAAGAGGGAATAGTGAGTTTTAAGGGAGTGACCCTAGCAGGTCAACCACACTCCAGGCATGTCCAACGCCCATGAGTATTTGGATAACACTAGAGAAGTGGGTCTGGGAAGAGGTAGGGAAAGTAAATATGATTAAAGAACATTGAACTAAGTTCTTGAGCTAAGAAGAATACCATCTTAAAGATAAAAAAGTAAAGCTGCAAGCAGAAATGGAAGGATTTGGGGAGGGGAACTGGATCTACCATGTCTTCTCTTCCACGTTCCCTTTTCTTGGATCCTGAAAAGTTATTGATGAATTAGAAGGCAGGCTGTAGTTGCCACCAACCAGTGGCTTTCACAGAGGGGCCAGATTGTCCATGGCAGCTCAAAGGCTGGTCAGGGTTCTCCCTGCCAGGAAGCTCCTAGAGTGGTTAGCCTTCATATGATTCCTGATATTCTCAGATAACACCAATTAGCAGCAAGCAGATTCAAATTCAAATTCAAAGGGCAAAAGTCTTTTAGCACATAATTTATTGTCAATTTCAATTTGCTGCTTCTGTTTTTATTGATTTTACAGAGGCTCTTGGATGGTTCTGCCCTAGTCATTAAAGTACTAATTTTGTTAAACACTTATTAAGTAAGACTAAATCACAGACTCATGCCAAACCGTATGCTTCAAGGCCTGGATGAGGAAATGCAGAGACTCATGGGCTCTGTGATTTCTCTTACCAAAAGAAATTGTTATTATGTTCTATTATGTCTGGCTAAAAGTTTTAAGGTTCCATATTAGCAAAAGCAATCACTTTCAGTAGAAAATTATTGTATAATATTATAGGATCATGTGTCAAATGGTATGTTAAAATTTATTGTTGCTGTCCTTTAAGGTGTTTATCTCATGTGGTAAAATGTAGAAACTTGTTCAGACAAGAACTGTGGGAGTTGAACTTAAATGTGTGAAGCCACTTGAAGAGAAAATTGTACTATAAATACTTCCCTAATAAATCAAGAAGTCTTAACACAATCAAAGAAAAATTGAGACCACAGATGTCTGTAACTTCTTTTATGAATGTCTAATTTAATGAAACCAAGATAAGGTAGTGGAAGTGATATTTTACTTACAGGTGTGTGTGTGTGTGTGTGTGTGTGTGTGTGTGTGTGTGTGTGTGTGTGTGTGTTTGAAAAGAGTTAAGTATAGCCATGCGTTTTAGCTTTTGGCAGCCACCCTTGCCCTCTGCCCACTAGGTTGAAAAGTACATGATACCAGCACCAGATGATTGTTGAGTTCACAAGAACTCAGGTTCCTGGAAGGCTTCAGACATTAAATGAGAACAACCTAATCCAGGCAGCACAAACCTTTACAAGCACATTTAGTAATTTCTCAACACCCAGAGAACACTGTTGTTGATTAGATGAAGACATAAAACACACCCAAGGGAACTGGCCAAAATTAAACAGATACAAATTTTAAATGTCTGAGTTGTTATCTGATTTTCTGTATTATAAAATATGTAAAATAAAATATTAAGATAAAACAAAGGCATAAAAGTGTAGTGTAATAGTCTTTACTCTCAGTTTTACTCTATAAAACTAATAAAGATGTATCTATAGAGAGAAATATTTCAAATTAAACCTGCATAATGTTATACATTCATCTCTGTAATCTATCACATAGCTTACATGATTTATTTATCTATCCCCATGGTAATTTAACATTATATTCTTTCATAAAAAATACCTACAGGTTAGGCTCTCAGGCACAGTAGAGTTAGCGAAGCCTGTATAAGTCAGTATTTAGGTTTTACAGTTATTTCCTCTTATGCTTCAGATTCCTGTATTTAATTATTAAAGTGATGTTCATTGCTGCAACTTTAGATCTACTGCTAAATGCATATACTTGTGTTGAAAATAAAAGGGAAATATTTTCTTGGGAAGGAAAGAGAATAACATCAAATTGGAGATTAGGAATGAAGAGCAAAAGCAAAGAAAAATCAGCCTTCTCCCCATAAAGAATATATTCATAAACCTGTGGCTGGGTTAATGATTTTCACGTGCTGGCCAGAGCTTTGCCATGTCAGTTTTATCAAATACACTGAGTGCATCTTCTGTGTGCCAGCACAGTGCTTAATTTTATGTGCTCTCTCTTCCTTTATATTCCCTTCATCTGATAATCAATTATGATACTTTTAGGCAGCTTTCTCTGTATCATAAAAGGGAATTACCATCTTTGACTGGAGGAATTTGAGTGAATCTTAAAAGAATAATGTCAGAACAGAATTGCAAGGACTATAAATATATAACATATACATGCATGTATAAAACACATTCATGCATACACATATAGTCTATAGGAGTGCATGGATACACATGTATGTACATGTGTGTGCTGGAAGTGATTCTATGGAGCAAGCTGAAGGCCATAGACATGCTTGACAAACACTCTGCCCCAAAAATTCATCACTAGTTCATGGTGAACAAAGTTAGATCGATATACAGGGGACTTGTTGAAGAAGAACTTTGCTGAGGCCTTGAGTCAAGGCCTTCTGGGAAAGATACTGTAAGGAGAGCTGTGTGACTCAGAAGAGTCAGCCATTAGGCAAGTCATCAACATTCTTTACAAACAAGATAGACCTTGAGCACATAGATGTTGAGGCAGGAACAGTGTCTCTAATGAGAAAGTATGGAGCAGAGTTAGAAGTTGATGGTGTGGGTGAAAGTGATAGCTGGGTAGGAACAATTCATATTTTAAATTTTGATTTTTACCTAGGTTAGCAACATACAGTAGAGGCCTCTCTTGCAATGCTGGGCAGTAGCAGTTAGGCACAGCTCCTAGTCACATTATGGCAAAATGGGGGGATTGTCGATACACTATATCAGTTATGTATTGTGGGACAAGTTCTGACATTGGGTGTTGGATATGTTAAATGCATTTTCAGCTTATAGTGGTGCCTGCTTGGATATAGCCATATTGCAGCTGAGGAGTATCTTTAGTATGCAAATACCTGTGGTATCAAAACTGCAGCCCAGTATGATCCCATTTACACAAATGGTACACAGCTTGCTTTAACTGTATGTTTTGAAGTCTCTAATACTATAAGTGATATGATCCTGCCTTGCTATGACCTAGACCCATGCCTGGGATAGAATGGCCATACTTGTAGAGATGTACAATACTTCTAGGTCTCAGAATACAGGAAGTTATCCATAGAAAATGTTCCCACCATGATATTCATGAATTCATAGCTAGAGAGATAGCTCAGTGCTGAAATGAGCCTGCTGTGTATCTGTGGGTATTTGTTTGCTCTTCAGAACCCATAAAAAAAGTGGAAAAAGAGAATTCTCTAGAGTCACTTCTCTCCTTCCACCTTTACTCTGCCTACTGGTCTGAAGATGACCTTTCTCTAGACATACGATTTACACTTCACCACATGTTTCTTTTGATACACCAAGACTACCATTTCACTCTGCATCTTGCCTCTTAGTTTTCACCAGAATTCTGCTAGTAGAAAGACCTTCCTGTGTGTGTCACAAAGCAGCAATGTGGTTTCCTTTCTTGTGTGCCTGGATATCTTCGATTGTATTATGGACATTTACTTTGAGATGTTGGTAGGAATGACTGGAGCTGGATACCTTGTTTATCACTGCCATTAGGACAATATTATTCCAGCACCAGGCCTAGACCATGGTTCTGGAATAAAATAGTGTAGTGTTAGGAATAGAGAGCCTGATGTCTTCTCAACTGGCTTCCACTGAGATGCTATCTATATGAAGGTTGGCTTTCTTTTGGCTCATGCCTACTGCCCATGGTGTCACTTTCAGGATTTCAAGTCATACCAGGAAAGGTTTGTAATGGAACCCACTCAAGTAGGCTCTGAACTCCTCTGTTTTATGACTACAAGCTCTCACCATTGGTTCTCTGAGAACCTCCTCCTTTACACTAGAGTTAACCATAATATGTCTCCTTCTTTGACAGTCCACCTGAAATTTGTCATCAGATCCTGCTGATTTCTCCTCCAGAAAATGCCCTTGGTCTATGACATCTGTCAATCCACACTATCATCCCTGTCTTGTCTCCTTCATCCCTCATTCCTTCCTTACTCTGATCTCAAAACCTACAGTTAACAGCATCTAGCCATTCATGTAAACAAAATCATGACGGGCTACCATTTTGATACATCTGGTACTTTGCTTTTGATCCTTTGATATATTTGATATATATCTTCAGGTTATAGTACTCTATTTTATGATGAATATATCACAATTCCCCTATTTCCTAACTGATAGAAATTTGCAATGATTAGAGTTTAAGGCTTCTTATAAATAATACCAACATGTGCCACCTTGTATGTTTCATAGAATATAAACAAAAGTCTGTTTCAAATGTGTGATAGTTTAAATGAGGAATGTGTCCCAAATTGTTGGGCATTTGAACACTTGGGCACCAGTTGGTGGGACTGATTAGGGAAGCTTAGAAGGTACAGAGGAGGAAGTTGGTCACTGGGGTCTAGTTTTGAGAGTTATGCCACTTCTAGTCTCCTCTGCTTCTCTGTGCTCATGGTTGAATTATAATCTCACAGCGTCTGTTACAATTTCCCTGCCTGCTTCATGCTGCCCTGCTCTACTCTTGTACACACACACACACACACACACACACACACACACACACACCATGGCAATGCTAACTGCTGAAGGAGATTTTGATGTGTTTCTGTAGGACCCCACAATAGTTAAACACTTCCCGGCATGCTTTGTGCTTTGCTCGCATCTGCACATACAAGCGAGTGTGCATGTGTGCATGTGTGTCTGTGTGTATGTGTGTGGAGGACAGAGGAAAGGCTCAGGTTTTGTTTCTCTTTAGATATCATAGATTCACCTTGATTTTTTGAGACATGGTGTCTCACTTGGAACTGGGGCTAATCCATTTGACTAGCCTAACTCTCTAGGAATCCACAGGACTCCTCCTGTCTCTGTGTGTCCAATTCTGCATTTAACACCATACCTACCTTTTAAAGTAGGTGGTAGGAATTGAACTCAGATCCTCGTATTTGTATGGCAAATGCTTTACTGACTGTGCCATCTCCTGGCTCTATTTCATTTTGTAAGGAGAAGATTTAAATTTTTTATTCAAAAGCCTTTCAATACTACACAGGCCATATCCTTCCATTGCTGTAAAATATTCTTGGTAAAAACAAACTTTTGGAATGAACCACCCTTGAATGCTATGTTTAAGACCAAGCCTTCAATAAAGTGTATCCATCTGATTCATTCTGAAAAACACTTAAGAATTAACATGGAATTTAGATATGTGCATTATGGAAATATATCTAGTGTTCTTAGAAAAGTAAAAATTAATATCCCAAGCCACCATGCTACTTCTCATGCACAGGCACACTTATCTTTCAATGAAGGAGAAAAAGATTCCTTAGTAGATCATTCATTCAACATCACTGTTTCTATGTTTTGTTTTTTGACAATGAAATTAGCAAATTATTCTCAATTATATTTAAGATAAAAAGGTTGTTTGGTTAGAGCTCCCATCATAGGACTTAAAAACAAACAGACAAAAAAAAACCCAGAAGAACTAATTTTCCTTGTCATGAACAGATGCTTATTTGTGGAAGGTAGAAAGTTGATCACAAAGAAATGGGGAATAGAACAGTGGTTACCCAGTGTTGGGAAGGATGAGAAGGTAAGAAGGAGGGCTGGAGGGAGGACATACATGGATAGAGAGGTAACTTATAATGTTCTCCAGCACTGTAAGATAACCATAATTAACCAAACATTTCAAATAGCTGGCAAAGAAGATTTTGAAGGCTTCAAGCACATGGAAATACATCTGCAGTTCTAAACTATGCTAATTACTCTGATCCAACTATGCTAAATGTGTATTGAATGTTTACATGATAACTTATAAGTATGTATAATACTGTGTACAAATAAAATTTATTTTTAAAAGAATCAGTGCTCTACAACTTCACCAGTAACTACCGAATCACAATTCTAGATGTGACAGAAGAGTCTGGTTTTCTTTCTACTGTTGAATATAATTATAACATTTCCTCTATTCATCCTCTCCCACGCCCCACTTTCAATTCATGTTATCTTTTTCTGTAAATGTTATTATCACACACATAAATATTTATATATAACCTTTTGAGTCCACTCAATGTTGGTTTGTGTATGTGATTTCAGAGTTGACTATATAATTCTGTGTATATGATGTCAGGTTTGGTACTGGCTAACCGATGAGGGGAGTCATCCCAGGTGAGAACTCATTCTGCTGCTCTCAGCATCCCTCGGGTGCCTGTAGAGTTTTTGGTTGATTTTATTATTATTTTTTTAATGTGTTTGTGTGGTTTACTTGCATGTACTTTTGTGTGCCATGTGCCTACCAAATGCCCATGGAAGCCAGAAGAAGGCATCCTATCTACTGGAATTGGAGTTACATATGGTTGTAAGCCAGCTGGGGGATTTGATCATGGTTCCTCTGGAAAAGCAACAAGTGCCCTTAACTGCTGAGCCATTTCTCCAGGCTCTCTGCTAACAGTTTTTGTTGTTGTTGTTGTTGTTGTTGTTTGTTTTGTTTTTTTAATCTAGGAGCACTCACTTTGAGACTCCCACCATCCATGTTAGCATATCTGTTGTCATTTTGGCAGCCATATTGTTGAGGTGAAGCTTCCCTGTAAATTCTTGGAGACACAGTCTCACATCTCATGTCCTGGTACTCTGGTTGTTTGCTTGCTTGTCTTGTTTTTGTATTGTTTATAACTTTTCTATGTCCTCTTTTGTGATGTTCTCTAAGCCTTAGGTGCAGGAATTGTGTTGAAGATATATCCGTAGTAGCCAGATTCCCAAAGATTAGTTGTTCAGGGTCTAAATTTTTAGTGATCCCCTCGAACGTCTTTTGATTTGTCAGGGTCAGAAACCATTAGTTTGGAAGAGTTGAAACTGCCTCAGCACTAGGCACACACACACACACACACACACACACACACACACACACACACACAGTGGTCCTTTTATCTTTGTTTGCCTTTTCCTCATCCATGTACTGAGACAGAGACTTCTGAAAAGAAAGACTTCTGGACCTTCAACCCTGGCTACTGACAGGCAGAACAAAGGCTTCTGGGCTAACTCCACTCATTTGTCTGGCTTGATAAATAAAGTTGTTTTTGGACATGATGTTGCCCACAATTTACATATTATCTATAGCTGTGTTCATGCTTCAGTGAGTGGCAGAGCAGCACAGTTGGCAACTGAGCCTGCCTGGCCTGCAAACCCAGAAATCCTTGTTATCTACAACTTTTCAGAACCCGTGTGCTGGTCCCAGAGTGGAAGACTGGGCAGCACATGCTACTTTCCATTACCCGTGTCTGCTCTAGGTGCCTGTTGTAAGTGTAAAAATACAGTCCATGTCTTTTTTGTGCCTAATTTGCTTCACTTCCCATAATAGCCACCGAGCTCATCAGCACAGAGAAGACCACCGTTTGCTTTCCAGGCCAGCTATTCTTCCTTTGTGTGTGTGTATTGCATGTATTTATCCACTTACCTACTGTTGTACATTTTAACTGCTTCTGCCTTTTTGCTATTGTGAATACCCTGCTGTTAACATGGGTGTACAGACTTTTTTCCAGGCTTCTGTTTCCATTATTTAGGATAAATACCCAGAAATGAGATTGATGGATTAAGTGGTAATTCTATTACTATTATTGTTGAGATTTTTGAGGAACTATTGTGCTACTTCATGGAAGCTGCATTATTTTGCAGCCCCACCAACAGGGCGCAAGGGTTCTCTCTTCTCCACATCTTTGTTGGTTTCTACAGACCTGTTCAGTCTGCTTGCTTTCATGGCAGTGGCTTTATGATTGTCAGGTGAGAACTCACCGTGGTTTGTGTTTGTATTTCCCTAAAGATTGCTGATACTGAATACCTTTTCATGCCCTTGCTATGCATTCTTTAGAAAAAAAAAAAAAAGAAATCTATTTAAGTCGCCCCATGTTTTAATTGAGTTTATGTTCTTGTTTTTTCCTGATTGGGTCTGTATCCTTGGTGTGAAAACCTAGTTCTGTATATAACTTCACCTTTCTTCCATTTTATAGATTGCTTTTATATTTTTGATCATGTCCATAGTTGCACAGAAGTTTTATATGTTTATGTTGCCCACGTTATCTGTATTTACACCCATTGTCAATGCTTTCGGTTTCCTGTCCAAGAAACCATTGATAACTCGTGTCAAAAAGCTTCACCCCTAAACTTTTCCTGCTAAAAGCATAATCTAGTTCAGTGCTTTGGTCTATTTTGAGCTATTTGTTCATGGTGAAAGGGGAGAGTCTAGCATCATGTCTCTGTGTGTGACTATCCAGTTTTCCCAACAGCAATTGTTGAAAAGCTTAAGTCTCTTGGCTTCTGTGTTTGGTCCTTTCACCACACTGGTCAGGGGTGACCTCCTGGCTTTCCAGTGCCCTCCACTGGCCTCGATACACATCAGTCTTTATGCTCTCATTGCCTTGTGCATTTATCACTGTGTCTTTGAAATAAATTGAGATTTGGAAGTATGAGATCTCTAACTTTGTTTTCCTTTTTCAAACTTTTTTTTTCCTTTTGGGGATCATCTATATAGTTTTATATATGCACACATTTTTGTACCTGTATGTAGTGAAGTTTGGATACTCTCAAGTTAGAAAGACATTGATCTAAGATTTTTTTTTTTAAAGGGAAAATGGAGCATCTATATGCAAAAGCCTGCTGGCTGTTTTCAATCAATTCTTCTTTGAAGAGAACTATGGAATCCTTAACAGAGGGTGGGAGCAGAGGTGTGGTGGAGAATGTAGAAGCAGTCAAGCTTATCTGACTTGGTGGCTTTTCGTAGTGAGACTCCTCTGTGTGCCCTAGCATGGGTCCCAGCCATGAGAGGGTCTCATCTTAGGAGGTAAGGCTAATAATCTTGGGGAAAAAAATGGTCATTTTCAGAGACACTGCTGCTATCTTCATGGTTTGTGCAACAGATGTTCATTTTGTGCCTGCTGTTTCATGAAAATTCATGAAAGAAACTTGCATTTCCATGAGTCCTTGGGGATTGATTTTTTTCCAGTACTTGTGATAAGACCCCACTCCCACACCCACCACCCATGATCTCTGATGAGTGGAAGGAGCAACCTGCAGTAGGGTGTTGATACATTTTTAGGAATGTGACAGCCTAGTTCCAGGATATCATTATTTTTGTTTATAAAATTAATATATTTTAGTGTTTGTGTGTGCACACATGTATGTACGTGTGTACGTTTGTATGTATGAGGATGATGTGCCTGTTCACATGTCTGTGGGTGAGTGTGGGTACATGTGGTACATCCATGCAGAGACTTGAGTTTCATGTAAAATGTCTTTCGATCTTATATGTGACAGCAAGGTCTCTCGCTTGAACCCGAGCTCTCTGACTCAACTAGTTCAGCTGGCACTTGCTTCCCTAGTTTTCTCCATTTGTTCCTCTTAATCTCCTTTCTGTACACTGGGATTCTAAGTGGACGACCACACCCTCCTGGCGTCTGCCTGGGTGCTGGAGATCTGAACTCAGGTCCTCTCACTTGTACCGCAAATGCTTCAGTCTTTATAAGGCACATACCGCACGTGAAAGTTAATTAAAGTCCATTGAAGACTGTTTACACAATTCGAGCCAAGAGCCAACTGACAAATTCAAGCCCTACGTGGAATCAATAGTCTCTCTTTTCTCACAGCAGCATTTCCTTTTACAACAGCAAACTGCTTCTAGGCCACTAGCTTGAGGGTGCAAAGGTATCAGATAAATAGAGAAGCACTAATACAGGAAGCGTTTGATTTTAGATCTCTTTTAATCAGATTTTAATGGAAGCTGCAAAATGCTTTGTATAATGCATTCCATCCTAATTATTCATAGGACACATTTTAATTAGAGTTTTCAAATGTTGTGCATGTGTCTGTTTTCCTTTGTGGATAATTGTGTACATAATTTCATATATATGATGTCTGTGTATATGTGCGTTTATCACCAAAGTTGAAGCTTCCTAGGAGTGAACTCAGGATCCTCTGTTTCAATAATTATTAATGACACAGACGAGAAAGATGACTTTCCAGTGTTTTTGACAACTCTGGCAGAACTCCTCATTCTGTGCTGGTGGATCTTTCACATATGCAAGCTTATTTTTGGTGTTCTAAGAAATCAGAAGTTCACTAATAAGGTTTTTGAAGAACACTCTTGAACTGAATGTACGGGTTCTAGTTGAGTAAGAACAGTGTGTGTCTGGGGTGTGAATGGACCAGCTGGGACACTAAGTTCTCCATGGTGTCCCTAATTCAATAATCGCAGGTTTTCCCCGTTCTTCCAAAAACAAGGCAGCGTTCATGATCGAGAGAAAAACGCCTGAGCTCAATGTGTACAATTTACAGTTTTGTTTGGTTTCTGGCCTCTGTCATTTAGATCAATCAAAATACAGGCTGCACTGTGACTTCTCAGAACAAGTGACAATGAACTGAAGATCTTCAAATGCCTGAGTGTGATTTCCAGATGAGAGCCATGTAGCTTTTTAAGGTCATCCCAGCAGCATGGGAGGCCGGTAGTTTATGCAGGATGTCTGCATCCGTGTTGTGGTCTGCTGTCTTTATTATTAACACCAACAGTGGTTTAGAAGGAATGCACTTTTCTCTGTAAGCATAATGGTGTGCTGTATTCATAAGCAGTGTCTTCTCTTATATCTACAACTACCTCTTTTTATAATAAATTTTAAGTAATGACACAAGATAGTAACTTTCTGTGTGGCATTTCTGTGTATGTATCCAATACTTTTTCTTTTTGGCTGCAGGTCAGGTTCCTGTTGCTCCCCTCCTTCCACTTAGACACGCCCCCTTTTTCTTTTATGTCATATACAATTTTATGTCATATGTAATATATTAGTATTGCATATATGTGTGTGTCCCCCACATATAAGAGAGGACATGTGATACTGGACTTTGCTTTTTTTTTTTTTTTTTTGGTTTTTCGAGACAGGGTTTCTCTGTATAGCCCTGGCTGTCCTGGAACTCACTTTGTAGACCAGGCTGGCCTCGAACTCAGAAATCCGCCTGCCTCTGCCTCCCGAGTGCTGGGATTAAAGGCGTGCGCCACCACGCCCCGCTTGGACTTTGCTTTTTACTGGTTATTGTTATATTGCTTTGTTTCCTCTATATGACTCTTTGTCTACTTCTGTATTACATGTTTTCATATTATGTATTTCATATATATGACATAATATATATATTCTAGACTCTGAATGAGGGAAAATGTGATATACATCCAAGAAAACTGGATTATTTTGCCTAAAATAATGATCCCAACTTCTACCCATTTTCCTTCAAATGACATGATTTCATTTTTCTTCATGGCTGAAGAAAACTCCATGTGTGTATACATCAGTTTCTTTACCCAGTTCACTTCACATCTCTTTCTTTCAGTATTCATTTTACAAAGAAAGACCATTTTACCACAGTCTGCCATTCAGCATGGATCTGGCGTTCAAACCTCATTCCAAATAATTTGAGTCAAATTTTATGCTGCTTTTCCCCAGCAAGGTCCCCCAGCGCCACTATCCTTTAACCTGGCTTGGAGGTTTTCTATATCCCTTAACTTTTCTAATGACTTAGGATTTGTCAGTCTGGTCACAACCCATTTTTCTGTTGCTCTTGACAATGACATCAGTACTGGATAGAGTCATCCTATAATGTTAAATTTCATGGTGTTTATGAACACATTAGAGCAGAGAGCACACTGCCTTGTGTATAATATCAATAGTAAAAACAAGAGAAGAGTTAGGTTGAAAAGAATCATAAGTGAGATGGAGATAATAAATAGATTGAGGGTTTCAAAGGACAAAATGTTTTGTGACTTAAGCAACCCGCCTAATGGGAATACATACTCCTAGATAGGAAGAAAAAGGAACTCAATGTGAATTTAGGACCATGCTGTACTAAAAGCCAGAGTTGACACAAGCCTCAGAGTAGTGTTGGACAGTGATATCACTTACATATTTTTCATAAAAGACAAAGCCTGGAAAAAAACATATGTTTTATTTGACAATCAGCAGTATAAGAAACAGCTGGTAAATTTATTTCTCTATTAAGACTTTAGTTTCTTTCACCATAACTTGTTCTACATCACTTGTGCATGCATATATTCATATGTACTAATATGCAAAAACTTACACATCAATTTCACTTTATATATATATGTATATATATGTGTGTGTATATGTATATGAATATATATATATATATATATATATATATATATATATATATATATATGTGTGTGTGTGTGTGTGTGTGTGTGTGTGTGTGTGTGTGTGTGTGTGTGTGTATGTACATACAGGACATATACACACAACAAATTTTCAGTAGCCATTGAGGAGAGGGTCTACCCATTAGAAGTAGCAGAAAAAAGAAAACAGCGCTTAAACATTCCTAGTGGATGTCCATACACCTAACTATATAGGCAGTATTTAGCGGGTCTCTACCTTTTTATTTTCTTTTGAATGAGGACATGGGTTTGGGAGATTATGTCATGAGGTTGATCTGGAAGGAGATGAGAGAGGGTGATAATCATGCTCAAAATAAAATATATTAAATTCCTCAACAATTAACAAAATAATTTTAAGGTTACAATATGATTTAAAACAATCAAACAAGCATCCAAAGGACAATGATGTGTCTTTTAATGGGTTTGATCACTAGAAACTGTAGCTGCCACTGTTTCCGAACTCTTAATTCTGTCAATATTTCCTTAAGTTGGATCACCAGTAGTAGCTGTAAAGGATGGCAGCCCATTTAATGTTGAAAACCTTGCTGTATTTGCTGATGTTCCTGTATAGAGACTTTTAAGGTTATTATTTTTTTTAAAATAAGAGAATGTTGCCTTCAGCTTAATTAATTAAAAAATTTTAATTGTGTTGGCTGTAAGCCTTGCCACTCAGTGGTGACAAGAATTTTATAATTAGCAGGGGCTATGGAATGAGAGAGAAATTCTCCCTCTAAGCAATGAAAGCAGCCTCTGGTCATTCCTTATTTTCAGAGAAACTCTCTTGTATAATAAATATTTCCTGTGAACTGGCTAATAGGGGATCTCCATGGGGTGGGGATACTTGCTAAGTGATAATGTTTCTGGGATTGGGTACAACATCTTGTGTGCATGTGTACTTTTAAGAGAGGCCTGATTATAGCTTTGACCTCTTTCTGTGTAGTGTGTGTGTGTGCGTGTGTGTGTGTGTTGCAGTGCTGGATGAATCCAAGTTTTCCACATTCAAGGCAAATGTTTTATCACTGGACTCCACCCCATTTCCTTCCTTTAAGCTTAGAGTGGTGCAGTGTAGCAAATGTAGAGTGTGTAATCAGGCTTTGTGGATATGAATTCCTGCCCTGAGCTCACTAGTGACTTCACTCAGGAAACCTCAGTGCTTGTTTGGGGTTTAATTTCATCACCTGTACAACAGAGCTGATCATAACAACACTTATGCTCCTGTACTGCTGTGAGGACGAAGCCCCATTACATAAAGGACCAGAACAGAGCTTGGAATGTGGAGTTGCCCTCACTCCTGTTGCTATTGGTGCTGGTGTAAGTTTTATCACTTCTATATGCTGAAAGTGGCTGGAGAAATGTGGCCTTGGCTGAAAGATGTGGAAACTTTAAAATTCAGAAATCTTTGATCTTGTGAAGCTCATAGACAGGAATCCTAGCATGGGGTCTTCTCTGTAGGCACTGGGAATAGACTCTTACTATAATCCTATAAAAGGGTGGCTGTAGAATGAGGTATGGTGGCACCACTTGTCTTCCTAGTACTTGGGAGAGTGACTGAAGCAGGTTGATTGTTAGTTCTAGGCTAACATGGGCTACATAGAAGGTATCTTAAAAACCAGATTACTGTTCTGTCATTAATATCCCATCTGGTCTTCGCAGTTCACTCCTCCTTTGTCCCATCAAGGTAGATGGTACTTTGGGAGGCTTACATTTACCTTTCCTCACAGAAATAGCCCCTTAGCACAGATGAACTCAAGACTGTGCTACACATTCTTCTGATGAAGTCTCTCACCGTGAAGACAAACTTAGCCTACAAACAGCCCAAGTCAAGGTGAAGGCTAGTGGGTCAGTACAGCAGCTTTTCATTCACCGGGTAGTACATCTACAAAGTGCTCCATGCACTTCTTGGGATTCCCACAGCCCCTTCTGTCTATACCAGAGACCTCCAAGAACAGCATTTTATTGAGTTTGCCCCATTGTTATATCAATCTCTGTGTTGCTTTGATCCTCTGACCTTTGATTACCCTTGAAATAAACTTTTTGTTCCTAAGGCCTGTCTTGGGGTCTGATTTGTGGGGATCCGAATTGAAGCACACATATCTCTGAAATCCTACCACAGAAGCCAGTGTCGCTGTATAACAAATGCCATTTGTACTGGTCAGTGCTGACTCTCCAAAGTCTGCCTCAGTGTCTGGCAGCCATAGATAGCAACAACTGCTGGTTGAATGATTGAGTCAGTGTGTGAATGAATCAGCATATTTCTAGGAGGTTGATAAGGAGCAGGTCAGCTGGGGGTTATTAGTTTTATTTGCCAAACACTGTACTGAAGACATGGCAAGAGGATGTCAAAGACTCCTCAGAGGGCTCTGTGTCATGCCTGTTTGCCTCCATCTTTAGTTGTGGCATGCTCTCTGTTTTCCCTATGATCAGAAAGAAGGGGAATTTGGTAAATATGCTAGTTATTTGTTTCCCAGAACTGTCTCTGAGGATATATATATATATATATATATATATATATATATATATATATTTTTTTTTTTTTTTTTTTTTTTTTTACATGCTGTCAAATATTTATCAGTGGTTTGCCTCATGAATGATAACAGAAATGGGTAAATGCTTTGCTGCCCAGATTTTAAGGAAAAGCTTGGAAATCAAATGCACAGTCATGGATACATCATAGTGAGAGATGAAAACTAGGAGAAAAGTGGTCATGCACTTCTTGCTGCATGAAGGTTCAGGTGACCATACCCCACAGTTACTAACAAAATAAGACTACAGGCATGCTCTGCTGATTGAAGAATGAGAGGCATCCCCTTAGCAATGTGGGCGTGTTCATGCCTCATATGTTCCAAATGAACACTTGGCAAAATTTGTTTTAATACAATAAGTACACAATTTTAATCTTCTAAAGAGGGCAGATTTGAGTTTTAGGTTTGGGGTTTATAGAATCTACTTAACAACATAGTTTCAGATATTGATCAGGGACAACCTGCATTACTGCTGAGATACATTGTGACCAGCAGGAAGGACACTACTGGAAGGACAATCAGTACAAGCTGAAGAATCAGGGTGGGTCATTACCAGCTGACTTTTGATTCAACCAGATCACAAGTAATAGTTTCTGTCATAATTCTGGAATTCCTTCATAGTTATGTGACCCTCTTGATCACTAAAGAGGAAGTAGAAACCAAGGAAGAGATTTTTATGGATGTTTATAACTATGGAATGGGCCATATTTAGTGCTTAATTGTATGATACCACAGCCCTGACTATACATGAGACCAAAGACGGACAAAGGTCAGGACATTTGAATTGAGGTAAAAGGAGTTAAGAGCTAAGCTTGTAGTTGCTCTGGCTTCTGTTGAATACCTTGCTAGTTGGCTTTAAAACTATTCTTAGTTGAAGATGCTTTCTTTTTTCCATTGTATAATTTTGGTCTCTTTGTCAAGAATCAAGTGTTCATAGATGTATTGATTTACATCCGGGTCTTTTATTTGATTTCATTGATTCACCTGTCTGTTTTGATGCCAATACCATGCAGTTTTATTTATTATATCTCTGTAGTATAGGTTCAAATCAGGGATGGTGATACTTCAGAAGTTCTTGTAATATTCAGGATTGTTTTAAGTATCCTAGGTTTTCTGTTTTTCCACAGGAATTTGAGTATTTTTCTTTCAAGGTCTGTAAAGGATTGTCTTGGAATTCTGATGGGGATTGCATTGAATCTATAGATTTCTTTTGGTAAGAGGGCCATTTTTACTATGTTAATCTTACCAACCCATGAGCATAGGAGTTCTTTCTACCTTTTTATATCTTCCTCAATTTCTTTCTTGGAAGACTTGGAAGTTCTTGCTATATAGGTCTTTCACTTGCTTGGTTAGAGTTACAGCAAGATATTTTATATTATTTATGACTGTGGTGAAGAGTTTTTTTTTTCCTGATTTCTTTCTTAGCCCATTTATCATTTGTATATAGGAGTGCTGCTCTTTTTGTTTGTTCGTTTGCTTGCTGGCTTTTAGGATAATCTTTTATCCAGAAACTTTTCTGAAGGTGTTTGTCAGTTTTAGGAGTTCCCTGGTAAGCTAACCAATGACTTGTCCAGCATGAGACCCATGTCAAGAGAGGGAGATCATCCCCAAAATGTCCCAAAGAGTCATGACCCAGAGGCTAGATAGCCCAGTAACCTAGGTTAGAACTAAAAACAACTGGCAAAAAAAGTCAGCAAAATGATTCCTATACTGATATGTTGGTGTCTCGCCCAATTACCTTCAGAGAGGTTTCATTAAGCAAATGATAGAAACAGATGCAGAGTCACAAAGCCAAACATTAGGTGGAACTCAGGGAATCCTGCAGAAGAAGGGGGAAGGATTGCAGGAGCCAGAGGGGTCAAGGACACTACACTAAATCCCTCAGAATTGACTAACCTGGGCTCACACGCACTTACTGAGACAGAACCAGCATCTAGAAAGCTTGCATTATGGGACTGATGTAGGACCTCTGCATTTAAGTTACAGGTAGAACTTAACTTGGTGTTCTAGTAGAACTCCTAAGAGTAGGAACAGAGCCTGTCTCTTATTCTTTTGCTGATTTTTTGCGACCCTTTTCTTCCTACTGGTTGCCTAGTCCAGCCTTAGAATGATGGAAGATGCTTAACCTTACTGCAACTTGATATGCCATGTTGGTTGATATCCTTGGGAGACATGCCCTGTTCTGAATAAAAACAGAGGATGAGGAGTGAAGGGGGGGCAGAGGGGAGGTGGGAAAGGGACTTGGAGGAGAAGAGAGAAGAGAAACATTGAGATATAAAAATTCATAATAATAATAATAATAATAGTAATAACTGTTCTAGTTAACACATTGCAAAATATGAGCCAGAATGAAATGCACCAAGGAAGGAGAAATGTTGGTATTCACAAGAGATGTTAAGGACTCTTGTAAATTTATGTTGATGGGTGTGGCTGGAACATGGCTGTTAGTCCTGTTGTTAAAGTAGATGTTGATACGGCGATGGTGATAGTGATGATGATGATGACTGAGTTTGTACAGACAACTGTGTCATTAGTAATGATGTGGATAACAGTAATATTGAGGGTAGTAATGGTGGTAGTAGATTTGATATTTGTAGCAATGATGACAAAAGTAACAGTTTTGGTTGTGATAATGATAATGATGGTGCTCTGATGATGGGGGTGCACAAAATGTGGATGAAGGGGATAATGTTGGTTGTGAAGATGGTGGCACTGGTAATCAATTGTGATAGTGTTGTAATCATGTTGGTGATAGTAGTCATCAGTAATTTTGACAATGTGGATGATGATAGCATTTATCATAATGTTGATAATGATGATGACAATCGTGATAATGATGGTAATTGTGATGTTGGTAGTGAAGGTAGTGATTGTCTGATCATTGAAATGGATTGATGATTAATCATGGAAATGTCAGTGCTGGTGTTAGTGGTGATGGTACAGGTAATGGTGTTACTGACATTAATGGTGGTAGATATGATGGATACTGTTGTATAAATGATACTAGTATTTATTTTGCCTTAGTAACTCTACTTGTCTCTTAATCTTCATAATCATACATAGGTTTATGGTAGAAATCATTCTCAGTATAATTACTGTTCAGGTTAAAACTGCAGGAACAAGTCTTGAGAGGTCCCACAATTAATATGCCATAGAACCTAGACTCAAAGTCGGGCAGGCTGATTCCAGAGGCCACATGCTGAATTCCACGTAGTCTTTATTCTAATCTAACATCTTATTTTCCAATTTAAACTCATCAAGCTCAGGACCATTTGGATTCAGTTCCAAGCAAGACCCTGTGTCCCACTGCTAAGGGACTTCAGAGTGTAATGAACAGAAAATTGTACTCAGATCCTGGGGTTAATGGCTGGAAGGTACAACTTCACCAACCACAACTTTATTATCCAAGCAACAATTTCATTAAGTAGACAAGCAACTCACAAGGGGGCTGTGAGCAGGAAGATGTCGTGTTTTAAAGGTCATAAGCTGGTTTCCCGTAGACTTAAATAAGTGAAGAAAAAGATGTGATCTGCAGTGTAGCATTATGCATTGTCTGAGTACACTCCCTACAGTGGTATGCCCTAGGATCCCTCCTGCTCTTAGATCCACCCCCCTGCAGGCTGTCTCCCACTCCACAGAGTGGTACCTAGGGGCTTATGCAGCCTGAGTGGGTAAGTCCTTATCTCTTGCCATTATTCCAACTTTCCTTGAATCGCTCAGTAGCATGATTTAGCACAAAGGGAAATATTTCCAGAACACAAAACCAATTAATCAACTTTGATGGAAAGCTCATTTCTAGGAAAAGTAACCGACTTTCTAGAGCAAGTGAAAATATGTGGCTTTTGTCTTTTATCACTTAAATGTATTTAACATGAATAAATTGTGCTGAAAGAAACTCTGAAAGTGGGTACTAGCCTTGTTCTCATGTTCAGAATACCATCATTTCCTAAGAATGTCAACATTGTGGGATTTTTGTTTATCACAATACACAATATGCACAGTATACCATACACAGCTAATAGTACATAAATAGTACATAAATAGTACATAAATAGTACATAGTACATAGGAGAGATGACAATGATCATGAATATTTAATAAGACCTTACTTAAGGAGTTCAGTGCTTGACAGGTTTGGACCATCTGCTAAATATTTAGACTTCCTTATTATTTTCTCTCCTACATAGGTGAGTTAGTCAGCATGAGGGGAAAATGATAGAGTCAGGATTTACACCCCTCGCTCTTTTCTACTGTGGTACAGAGTAGAATAGAAGTTACACTAACTGAAAGGCTGCTACATTCCATCTAGACTTTTTAAGAAGAATGCTGTAAACTGGGCATGATATGAATAGTTCTAATCCCCAAAACTGGAAAGCTAAGGTAGGAAGATTAAGAGTATGAATCTAGTTTGGGCTACCTTGTCAAGGGCATGAGAACCTTGTCTCCTCACTAAAATGCAAAGACCAGGAAGAAATGGAAGAGTGATGTTGGTTTATGAGCAGCTTAGCAGAACTTCTGTAAATCACTCCATGTCTCCCAGTTCTAGGTTCTCAATCAAATGAAAATCCTAATAGCTAACTCTTCCAGATTCTTGCATTAAGGGAGATGTTATTTCCCAGTCATCAGAGCTTCCCCTAGTGTTCACTCTCTGCCCAGTGCCCACATCAAGGCAATGAGTCCCTAAGATAATGATTTATCTCCAAGTTAATGAAGGTTAGATTTGTCATGTGTTTCCCTTCTGGGGGAAGGTATTTAACTATAACCTCTAAAGGCCATCTGGTACCCAGTATTAGTCTTTTCATCTCTGTAGTACAGGGTTTACCATACCAGGTTTCATGGCTCATGGAACCATAGAGAACGTGAAAGGTCCTTCTTGGAATAAGTCTGAAAACAAGAGAGTAGTACTGCAAGCTCCTGTACACGTTAACCCACTGCAGGTTCTGGGAAGTCCCACAATGCAGCTTCCTGTAGAAACCTTTCACAGTGGGATACCCATTCTCATATTCCTTTGAGCAATGTTTTATAATGTGTGGTTCCTTTAAAGAGATCCAAGCATGGCAGCTTAAAGGCTTTTATCTTATTTATTACTGATTAATTAATTTCCCATAGCAACTCTTCTAGGAGTAGGGGTGCCCAGGCCTGTAGAAGACACCAAGCTTTAGTGACATTAAGGGGTTGACCCTCTGCAATGGAGCCCTTCATTACTACCTTGTAAATTATATAATTCTAAGAATGTAGACACTGGACCAAAGGGCAATCAGGAGGTATTTCTCCAAGACACTGTTCCAAGCCTTTATGCTGCTTTCCATTTCTGCTGCTCTTAAGTAGTCAAAGACCACCCAACCCGGCCACGGCAGGGCAGCCGCTGCCTCCAAGTCTGCCCTCTTCCCATCCTGTATTGAAGAGTGCTTCTTCCTTCAGCAGCTATGCATCCTTTCCCCAGCTCAGCACTGTCCTCTCAGTCCTCTCACCTTCTTCTAAAACAAAAACTCCAAGTGTGTATCACAGGTTAAGAAGATCTTTCACCCCTTGTCTTATTATCTGACCTCCGCTCGCCTCATTCTCTCTTTCTCTGTTATATCTAAGTAGCATTTTTCTGCCTCCAATTTATCAAACTCCTTTCTGTATCAGGGCCTTTGCCCTCCTGGTTTTATTTGTCTAAAAAATCTCTCTCCTTACCAGAGATGGGTCTTTCCCATGAGTATCTCAGCACACAGGTCATTTTCTCACAAAGCATCCCTCTTCTTTCCTGACTAAGACTCCCTCTTTTCTGGTTTGCTGAATCCTCTTTGTTTCAGTTACTTACTCTTCCACTGATGGCTGGCATATGCATTGTCTGCCTCCCTCACTCAGAAGACAAGAGTCTTATTCTAACTATGTATTGCTACCATCATGTAACTGTGTAATGCATGTAACAGGGTAGGATCTTATTAAATAATATGCCCTGCATACTTAGCAGAATAAGTAAGTATGTAAAAAAATGCCCAGTTGAAGGAGAACAAGGCTCTCTGAATCAACTAAGAGAGGCACATATGGCCTCATAGAGACATAAGCAGCAATCACTGGCCCTATATACCTCTACACCAGGTCCTCTGTGTATATATTATAGCTACTAACCTAGTATTTTATGGAATTTCTGACTGTAAGAAGACATGGGTCTTTGAATCTTGTATCTGCTCTTGTGACTCTTTTTATCCTGTTGAATTGCTTTGTCCACCTTTGGTATGATAATTTTTGTTTCATCCTATTTAATTTTGCTATGTTTGTTGTTATCTCTTAGTAGCCTGTTCTTTTCTAATGTGAGACAGAAAGGAGGTAGATATGAAGAGGAGGGATGGTGGGGATTAACTGGGAGGAGTAGAAAGAGGAGAAACTATAATCAGAGTGTATTTTATGATAAAAGAACCTATTTTAAATACAAGAAAAATGCTTTAAAAATGCTCAGATTAACTGTATTCCTTCAGGAAGATTCCAAGAACCAGAAATGATAGGTCACTTGTGATCTTTAAAACCATGGCTAAGTGGTGTTTATTTTTTCCTTATAAGTGGCACTCTCATACTTTATCTATATTCTATCCACTATGGGTAAAATACAATAGCACCCCTCCATGATCATCTCTGCACAGGAACTCTCTCTCTCTCTCTCTCTCTCTCTCTCTCTCTCTCTCTCTCACACACACACACACACACACACACACACACACACACACACACACCAGACTACTGGCTGTCAAAGCTGCTTATGCTGGTCAACTAGTTGATTTGTGTTCTCCCTAGAGAGTATGCAGGTTAATTAGCATCAAGCACCCCTGTTCTGCAGTCCTGCACCCTTACTTGTAATTTTGCTTGCCTCCTACTGTTATGTTGTTTCCTTTATTTGACCCACAGCTGTCTTTATTAGTGTCTTCCCAGGTAGATCAAGTGAACTTTATAGCCATTGCTGTGAGCTAGTCACTGTACAATGATTGTCTATTTCTGAGCTCCTGCCTTAGCTAAGTTGGATGGCACATGAACCTTGCTATAGGAGGCTGGGCTGAATCTAGACCAGTTAGCAGTCTGAGTTCACACTTCTCATAGGGGAGACATTAGCTCTAGAGAAGATCATATGGCCATAGCTGCTAGCTTTCTGGGATTGTATATGCAAAGAGGAAGGAGACCATATAAACTGGGCAGTATGGTGGAAGGGAGATAGGAGGTATCCACCCTATCTAGATCAAGTGCTCTTATGTAGACCAAGGGCACAGAAATCCTATAAAGGCAGGAGTCGGTTGCCTTAGGAGACAAAGTTCTTTATGAGAGAAGGATTTGAAAGGATCCTTGAGGTATATACAGTGATTCCCCCAGCATAGATTCATCAACCAGCTACAACATGGAACACATTCACATAAAATCCTGTACAGTGCATATCTGTAAAACCAGCACATGTGAGTCTATAGCAATTGTACTATATGTTTGATGTAGCCTGGACCACATAATAAAGGTTTAACACCTCCACCAAGAGACATATTAAAACTACTTATTTTCAGTGAGCATATTTACAATGTGCTTTTTTAGTGAACAAATGTAGGCTTGGTTTTTCTTTTATCTTTACTACATAAGCAATGTAGTATAACAATATTTGTGTAGCATTAATATGATATTAGACAACCCACTATAGATAATATAATGTTAATAAGAATTGCATGTAGATTACATGAAACTACTGCATGATTTTATGCAAGAGACTTGACAACCTGGGTGGACTTCAATATCCATGGAAGTCTTGATTCAAACCCCAGGATACCAAGGGAAGTCTGTAGCAGTTCCTTTGTCAAGTGAACTTATTTCAAAGTCCACAAGGCTCCTTATTTAGCTGCTGTCATTCAGAGTGACACATTGAGTGCTGGGTGGTTCTTTGCACCAGGTTGAGGAACATTTGGTTCTTGCTGTCAGTCAGTGTCAGTGGCCTGCTGGAGTCTGTCCCAAGCACATTTCCCGTTGGGTTGGAATGTTTGAACTGAGTTTAGCTTTGAAACACTGATGTCCTGAAACTTAGTCTTTTCTTGGAGCTTCAAAATTGTCTATGGGCTTGAGTAGGGAAGAAATTGTGGCTCCATGCTATTTTCCTGGAATTGTTGGCCATGTTGGGGGAACATTAAAAGACAACAACAGGTAGACTTTGCATTCCCAGAAAGTTCTGTTTGGGGGAAGACAAGGACATGAATTTCTGATTCCCTTTCTTCCTTAATCCAATGCCATTATGTTCTGGTTGAAACCAATTTTAGGCTTCATGGAGCAGATCTCCCAGTTGATCATGATTGAATAAAATTGCAGGACACACACACACACAAACACACACACACACACACACACCTGTGCATGTGATAAAATACCATGACCAAGGCAACTTAGAGAATAAAGAATTTATTTAGAGAGCAGATGAGAGAGACATCTTGTCTCCTGGGTCCCTCTGAGACCAGTCTGCACAGGTGAGAGTGAAGACTGCAGAAGTGACACAGCTTCTGGGACAGGCCCTGTTTTGGGCTGCAGACATCCAGGCACCTTCCCCGCCAGAGGAGAGGTGGCTACCCAGGAGGACTGTGACCCCCAGAGCAGGTGAGGGAGCCATCTTGTCTCCTGGGTCCCTCTGAGAGCAGTCTGTGCAGATCAGCTCGCGGACTGCAGAAGGTAAGTGAACAGACAGCAGAAGTGACACAGCTTCTGGGACAGACACCCATTTTGGGGTCCAGATATCTTGGCACCTTCCTCGACAGAGGAGAGGTGACCACCTGGGAGGACTCTGACCTCCAGAGAAGGTGAGGGAACCATCTTGTGTCTTGGATCCCTCAGAGACCAGTCTGTACAGGTGAATATGAAGACTGCAGAGGCAACCCATCTTCTTGGACAGGCCCTGTTTCACGCCTTCATCTTCAGCCAGGAAGCAGGTCTGAACACCGGACCTCTGTGCATCTTTCCTGCAAGAGGAGACCTGGCATGAAGAGAGTACTCTGACCACTGAGACTCAGAGGAAAGCTGGGCTCCCAGGACAGCTGACAAAGGCTAACAGAATCAGAGGAGGAACAGGCTCCAGCCAGAGACAACTATAACACCTAACACCAGAGATTACCAAATGGCAAAAGACAAAAGTAAGAATCTTACCAACAGAAACCAACACTGCTCACCATCATCAGAACCCAGCACTCCCACCTCAGCCAGTCCTGGATACATAACAACAGATCCTGAGGAAATCCAAAACATCATCAGGTCCTACTACAAAAGACTATACTCAACAAAACTGGAAAACCTGGATGAAATGGACAACTTCCTAGACAGATACCAGGTACCAAAGTTAAATCAGGATCAGATTAATGATCTAAACAGTCCCATTTCCCCTAAAGAAATAGAAGTAATGATCAATAGTCTTCCAACCAAAAAAGCCAAGGACTAGATGCATTTAGTGCAGAGTTCTATCAGACCTTCAAAGAAGACATAATTCCAACTTTCCTCAAACTATTCCACAAAATAGAAACAGAAGGTACTCTATGCAATTCATTATATGAAGTCACAGTTACTATGATACCTAAACCACACAAAGATCCAACAAAGAAAGAGAACTGCAGATCAATTTCTCTTATGAATACCGATACAAAAATTCTCAATAAAATTCTCGCAAACTGAATCCAAAAACACATCAGAATTATCATCCATCATGACCAAGTAGGCTTCATCCCAGGGATGCAGGGATGGTTTAATATGCTGAAATACATCAATGTAATACACTATATAAACAAACTCAAAGAAAAAAACCACATCTCCTTAGATGCTGAGAAAACATTTGACAAAATCCAACACCCTTTGATGATAAAAGTCTTGGAAAGATCAGGAATTCAAGGCCCATACCTAAACATAATAAAAGCAATATACAGCAAACCAGTAGCCAACATCAAACTGAATGGAGAGAAGATGGAAGCAATTCCTCTAAAGTCAGGGACTAGACAAGGCTGCCCACTATCTCACTACCTACTCAATATAGTACTTGAATTCCTAGCCAGAGCAATTTGACAACAAAAGGAGATCAAGGGGATACAATTTGGAAAGGAAGAAGTCAAAATATCACTATTTGCAGATGAGATGATTGTGTAAATAAGTGACACTAAAAATTCCACCAGAGAACTCTTAAGCCTAATAAACAGCTTCAGTGCAGTAGCTGGATATAAAATTAACTCAAGCAAATAAGTAGCCTTTCTCTACACAAAGGATAAACAGGCTGAGAAAGAAATTAGGGAAACAACACCCTTCACAATAGTCATAAATAATATAAAATATCTTGGTGTGAATTTAACTAAGGAATGAAAGATCTGTATGATAAGAACTTCAAGTCTCTGAAGAAAGAAATTGAAGAAGATCTCAGAAGATGGAAAGATCTCCCATGCTCATGGATTGGCAGGATTAATATAGTCAAAAAGGCTATCCTGCTGAAAGCAATCTACAGATTCAGTGCAATCCCCATCAAAATTCCAATTCAATTCTTCACTGAGTTAGAAAGGGCAATTTGCAAATTCATCTGGAAATATAACAAAAACCTATGATAGCAAAAACTATTCTCAACAATAAAAGAACCTCTGGTGGAAACACCATGCCTGACCTCAAGCTGTAATACAGAGCAATTGTGATAAAAACTTTATGGTACTGGTACAGTGACAGACAGGTAGATCAATGGAATAGAATTGAAGAACCAGAAATGAAGCCACACATCTGTGGTCACCTTATCTTTGACAAAGGAGCAAAAACCATCCAGTGGAAAAAAGACAGCATTTTCAAGAAATGATGCTGGCTCAACTGATGGTTACCATGTAGAAGAATGCTAATTGATCCATTCTTATCTCCTGGTACAAATCTCAAGTCTAAGTGGATCAAAGAACTCCACATAAAACCAGAAACACTGAAATTTATAGAGGATATAGTAAAGGAAAGCCTCGAAGATATGGGCACTGGGGAAAAATACCTTAACAGAGCAGCAATGGCTTGTGCTGTAAGATCAAGACAAATGGGACTTCATGAAATTGCAAAGCTTGTGTAAGGCAAAAGACACTGTCAATAAGACAAAAGGGCCATCAACAGATTGGGAAAGGATTTTTACCAATCCTAAATCTGATAGGGGACTAATATCTAATATATATAAAGAGCTAAAGAAGCTGGACTCCAGAAATACTAATAACCCCATTAAAAATGGGACACAGAGCTAAACAAAGAATTTGCAACTGAGGAATACCAAATGGCTGAGAAGCACCTGAAAAAATGTACAACATCCTTAATCATCAAGGAAATGCAAATCAAAACAACCTTGAGATTCCATATCACTCCAGTCAGAACAGCTAAGATCAAAAATTCATGTGACAACAGATGCTGGCAAGGATGTGGAGAAAGAGGAACACTCCTCCATTGTTGGTAGGATTGCAAGCTTGTACAACCACTCTGGAAATCAGTCCAGAAGTTCCTCAGAAAATTGGACATAGTACTACCGGAAGATCCAGCAATACCTCTCCTGGCATATACCCAGAATATGTTCCAACTGGTAATAAGGACACATGTTCCACTATGGTCATAGCAGCCTTATGTATAATAGCCAGAAGCTGGAAAGAACCCAGATGTCCCTCAGCAGAGAAATGGATACAGAAAATGTGGTACATTTACACAATGGAGTACTACTCAGCTATTAAAAACAATGAATTTATGAAATTCTTGGGCAAATTAATATATCTGGAGGCTATCATCCTTAGTGAGGTAACCCAATGACAAAAGAAGTTACTTGATATGCAGTCATTGATAGTGGATATTAGCCCAGAAACTTAGAATACCCAAGATACAATTTGCAAAACAAGAAAATCAAGAAGAAAAAAGACCAAAGTGTGGATACTTCATTCCTCCTTAGAATAGGGAACAAAACAGGCATGTAAGGAGTTACAGAGACAAAATTTGGAGCTAAGACGAAAGGATGGACCATCCGGAGACTACCCTACCTAGGGACCCAACCCATAATAAGCCACCAAACCCAGACACTATTGCATATGCCAGCAAGATTTTGCTGAAAGGACCCTGATGTAGGTATCTTGGGTGAGGCTATGCTAGTGCCTGGCAAATACGGAAGTGGATGCTCACAGTCATCTATAGGATGGAATACAGGGCCCCCAATGGAGTACCCAAGGAGCTGAAGGGGTCTGCAACCCTATAGGTAGAACAATATAAACTAACCAGTACCCCCAGAGCTCGTGTCTCTAGCTGCATATGTAGCAGAAGGTGGCCTATTCAGCCATCATTGGGAAGTGAGGACCCTTGGTATTGCAAACTATATTCCCCATTACAGGGGAACACCAGGTCCAAGAAGTGGGAGTGGGTGGGTAGGGGAGCAGGGTAGGGGGAGGGTATAGGGAACTTTCAGAATATCATTTCAAATGTAAATACAGAAAATATCTAATAAAAATAATTTATTTAGGATTACAATCTAGAGAGACAAGAATCTATGATGGTGTGGTGGCTAGAGTTGGCAGCTGACAGCTCACCTCTTTAACCATAAGAAATAAACAGAGAACAAACTAGAAATGGCATGTGACTTTGTAACCTCAGATCCTGGCCCCAGTGACCTGCTTTCTCCAGCAAGGCCATATCTCCTAAACCCATCCAAACAGTATCACCAAGTATAAAACACAGATCTAAACTTTTGTATCAAAGAGAGACATTCTCATACAAACCACCACATGTGTAGCTTGATACACGTGTAGCATGCTGAAACTGAAATGGTCATGATTCTTTTCTTGGCATCATCCAAATACATGGTCTAGACACATGTCTCGCACGTCTGAGGTTCTGAACTTAAATGCTGACACTTTTTGATGTCCCGATAGCAACGGAGAAGAATCAGATGCTAATGTGGCTCTTATGCAGAAGAATGAACTTTGGCAGGTTGCTAAGCAATTTTAGGCCTGTGTTTTCTGGTCACACACCACTAACTCTCATAAGTTGTTTTGAGAACCGAATGGCATTAAGTATAAAGGACTTGGCATTGTGCATGGGAACATAATAGATGGTTGATAAATGTCAGTGATATTTTTTTATGTGCAAAGTTGGAGGTAGTGCTTTAAGGATCATAGCATTTGGACTTGCCAGATCATTTATTTAAACAGCTGTGATAGAATGAAAATTTGAGTTTTCTCATTCCTTTAAATCTGTCAAGACTCTTTGAGGCCAGCAAGATGGCTCAGTGGATAAAGATGGTACAAGCCTAAAGATCATAGTTCAAATCCCTAGAACAAGTATAAAAGTAAAAAGAAAGAGCCTAAGTATCTTGAGACCTTCAAATATGTACCATAATATGCACTCACATGCACATAATACACACACACACACACACATGCGTGCACAAACACCTACTAATAATTTTTAAAAGTATTTTTCATATTACATCTAAACAACACCCACTATGATGAAGGTACATTCATTTATCAACACGTAGGGGTTGTGTGTATGTATCTCCAGTGGAGTCATCCTGTCCCTCATTCAAATCCAGGTAGCATGGCTCTGTCTAACAAATGGACTTAACTTCACTTTCATATGCTTAAATAACTCTTAGCCAGGAAACAGAGCAGATAAGGCTTGAGGAAGATAGATGTGTGTATGCTCAGGTTTTGACTGATGGATTTCTGCCAGAATGTGGGAAGATGGACTTTGATTTTCATCCCAGCCAGAGAGGGCAAGAGTCAGAATTTTACAAGCTCATCCCATGAAGAGGAACTGCACTGCACCAAAAGTCCGCAGAGGAAGAAAGAAAGCGTGGAATAAAGTATGGCCTCCAGAGTTCTGTTAGATGGGGTTCTACCCATGGGCGCTAGGAATGAGCTCAGATTTTACTCTAGGTGACAAGAGCACAGGTCTGCTTTAAAGTATGAACTCACATACACATAATACACGCACACACACACACACACACACACACACACACAGAGTCATGTTATATTGAAATGGGGAACAGGAATTATGAGCACTTCGGGGCAGGTGCTGCATGCCTGCTGACAAGTTGCATGCCACTTTTCCATAGTGACTGTTCTTTACCTGGAACAGATTCTCCATGGCAACCTCTTCACAGGGTGCTTCTGTCTTTCTAAAATGTACACACCTTGGGAAGGAAGTAGAAAACGAAGGCCTGTGTCCCCACATCATGAAAAGGAAGGGTTTCAGGCTCTAGATAAAGAGTTGAGTGATTCTTTAGTTCTCATTTTCTGACTTTTCTTCCTTTTTGAACGGGTATAGGTGGAAAGACAGGGTTAAAATTCACTTTGTAGACACCACCAGGTCGCATCCCCATGAAACATGGTTAGGGTCTATTAGCTGTTCTAGTGTCTTACATTTTGGCCCAGTGATTTGCTGAAATATCAAAGGACGCTTTGGCCTTCTTCCACCTGCTAATTAGAGACTGCTCATCAAAACTCAAGTTCTGAGGACTTGGTAGGCAGAAAAGAGTCTCAACATGGTATTTACAAAGATAAAAGTTTTCAACAGAGGGGGCTGAGAGTCCCAGAATGATTATGGTTAGAATATTTTGCTACCTGAAGTCTTTCTCCAGGGCTAAAGTGGAAGTGATTTGTAGCAAAACCTTTCCTTTGCTCACATGAAGCAAACACAGAACCTCCTAGAAACAGAAAAACAAGGCAAAGCCAACAAAGAAGCCCTCAGTATCTACTCACTCAGACTACTTCATACAGATGCCCTGATCTAATTGGTCCTCCCCAGAGCATTTACCTCTCATGTTTCCTTAAATACTTCACCACCCTTTCAAAAATAACGTATCCTATCTGATTATACTAAGAGACTGGATATGATTTTAAATGATTGTGTTATAAAATGAGTGTATTAAAAATTGTAGTATACTTGCAAATCAAACTTATATTAGAGGGCAGGTGAATAATGCAAAATAAAAAGTTCTAGAAGCTTGTTGGGTTCCTAGAATATAGAAAGGGAAACAAAATAACAAGAACTGTGGAAGCTTTGGGAGTTTTTACACTTCGGATCTTGCCATTTGCTCCAGTGAAGTAGAGAGTGAGAAGGATGAAGAGTGACAGTCACACAGGCTGCTGACCCTGGCGTGGTGCCCCTTAGACCTGTAGTTGTGTTGGTCAGCTGTGGGCAGAAAATGAGAATAGAAACATTAAATCATGGCAAGCATGAAAGGAAAGGTACAGAAAGTTCATCTTCATATCTGCCTGGCAGTTATGCTTGGTGCTTCCCCACATAAACTCCTGAGAGAAAATAGAAGCTGTGATTGTTAGCAAAAAATGGTAATAGTATAGCGGGTAGGCACTAATGTACTATCTAGAACCAAATCTGTTTCTTAGTACTCTGTAATTACCCTTTTCAAAGCTCTTTTATTTTTGTCAAATATTCCAGTGATAATACATATCCTTATCTCTATTTGTTTGGTGTGTGTATGTGTGTGTATGGATATACATGTAGATATGGGTGTATGAGTATATGTGTATGTGCATATATGTACAAGTCAAGGGACAGCCTCAGGTGTTGTTCTCCAGATGCTTTCCACTTAGGGTTTGAGGCAGAGTCTTGAAATGACCTGAAACTTCACCAAATAGGCTAGGATAGCAGTTGGTAAGCTCCAGGGTTCTATCAGGGTTCCCATTCCACCGTTAATGGACTAATAAGCACATGCCACCAAAGCTAGTATTTTGCATGAGTTTTGTGGATCGCACTAAGGTGTCATGCTTGGGAAGAAAGTTTTTTATTCTCCAAGCCCCACATATGGTAATCTTAGTAGTAAACTGAATAAAATGTAGATTCAATGAGCATATTATTTACCTCTTAAAAATTCGGGTAAAGAACTTGACATTGTTTAATGAAATTATCTGCAAACGTCCAATGTACAGAACAACTCAGGATGTCACCTCCTATTTAAGGGTCATAAAAAGAGTTATGTAGCACAGAATGCATGATTTCTTTTTCATCCAACCTCCTTGAAGCTGAGCCATGTAAGGACAGTATTCTCTGGATTAAGAATAGATTTGATACTTAACTGTGGGCTGAGTCACTTATGAGCTGATGGTACAAGATTCCCACCCCTTCTTCTCCAAGACTCATGACCTTCTTCATGGATGTCATGTGGATGTGGTAGAGGCACAATGTCAAAGTTGTTAGGAGCATTGCGTGAGTATAGTGGCTTCTGTGTTAAAATAACTAGATAGAATTGTCTATTGCCAAGGTTTGCGATTGTATAGTTAAAGGAACAGATAGAGTGTTTACTAAATCTCCCCCTTAAAATAAAACAGTGTTAGAGGAAACCTAGCAGTTCCCCTTATGCTCTAATGGAACATGGACACTCTCTATGCCACTGTTTTCTCATGTGTCACATAGACACTCTAATGGAACACAGGACACTCACTATGCCACTGTTTTCTCATGTGTCACATAGACACTCTAATGGAACACGGACACTCACTATGCCACTGTTTTCTCATGTGTCACATAGACACTCCAATGGAACACGGACACTCACTATGACACTGTTTTCTCATGTGTCACATAGACACTCCAATGGAACACGGACACTCACTATGCCACTGTTTTCTCATGTGTCACATAGACACTCCAATGGAACACGGACACTCACTATGTCACTGTTTTCTCATGTGTCACATAGACACTCCAATGGAACACAGGACACTCACTATGCCACTGTTTTCTCATGTGTCACATAGACACTCCAATGGAACACAGGACACTCACTATGCCACTGTTTTCTCATGTGTCACATAGACACTCCTTAACCCTGAGCAAGTCATCTGAAGTGACCAGTGTAAGCCTCTAGTACAAGGTGTGGATCCAATCACATTGGTAGTTGTAGGAGTGGTTCTGATACTGTCCTGTTCCTCAATTGGTTTTTGACCTGTCAGTAAAGAAGCCATGAGCCAATTGCTAGGTGGAAAGAATATAGGTCCCTGGAGGAAAAGGGACAGACACAAGGGAAGAAAAGAGAATTCAACGTTCTTTGGAAAGAGAAAAGACAAACAACCATGTTAAGTCTTGGAAGGAGCTCTGTCCTGTGGCCCCTCCTATAGGTGCGTGGTCAGGGGTGTTTAGCAGGGACTGGATGTATCTGAACCACTTTAAGTTTAGGGCCGGTGGGAGGTGCAAAGATAAGTATGTAAATAAGGGCACACTTCTACAGACAAAAGATAGTAGCACCCAACAATTGTGTCCAAAGGAAGTTAAAAATGAATAACCTGTATGTGGGTCTTTTATCTGTGGATTCAAAATAAGCTAGGTTGAGGCTAGTAGTACAGCCTATTCCCAGAGCTTAGGCAGGGTAGAAAAGCTCCATGTCACAGGTAGTCATGTATCATTATCAGCCACCAAATGCAGACACTACTGCACACACCAGCAGGATATTGCTGAAAGGACCCTGATATAGCTGTCTCCTGGCAGGCTTTGACAGTCCCTGACAAATACAGAAGTGGATGCTCACAACCATCTATAGGGCAGAACACAGGGTCCCCAATGTAGGAGCTAGAGAGTACCCAAGAACTGTAGGGGTCTGCAACCCTATAGATGGAACAACAATATGAACTAATCAGAACCCCCAGAGCTCATGTCTCTAGCTGCATATGTATTAGAAGATGGCCTAGTTTGCCATTATTCGGGAAGAAAGGCCCTTGGTCTAGCAATGTTTATATGCCCCAGTACAGGGGAATGCCAGGGCCAAATAGTGGGAGCGGGAGGGTAGGGGAGCAGGGCGGGGGGTGGGTATAGGGGACTTTTGGGATAACACTTGAAATGTAAATGAAGAATTTCTCAAAAAAAAAAAAAAAAGAGTTGGCTTCCATGATGAGAGACAATCCCAATGAACCACCATATGACAATGCCTCTGTTTGGTGATTTACTTCTGTTAATGTAGCCTGCAGAATCAGGCACAATATTTCTGATGGGAAGAAATTAAACCTTTAGAATTCTGGAACTCATTGCTGACCTTTAATTGTTAAGGAAGTCCAGTAGGATTTGGGATGCATTGTTACCGTCATCATTTTAAAGACGGTATTTGTTTATGTTAACTCATGCAAACATTGATAGACCAAATGTTGGGTCAATTAGCCTTAGAAATTAATTATGTATTTAAATATCAGTAAGATGAGAAATACACACCACAGAAGTTAGAGTTGGGAATAGACTCGGTAAAGTGAACACAGTTTCAATAATATATGGGGGATGAATAATTCCCCACCAAACACCAAAGTAATAATGCACTGTAAGTACAGCTTTCCCCTGTAGACACTGCCAGGAATTCAGTGGGAAACAAGTTACATTATGAGGAAATATTGATTCACTGTGGGCACAGTGAGTCCTGTTATGATAAAGACAGTCTGTGGCCATTTGTTGTCTTTTGTATTTTTTCATTTCCTTCTTGAAAGAAAAAAAAAAACTAAATATATGCCTTGCTTACTGTAACCAAGACATTTAGATTGCATCCTTTTATAGAATAAAAAGATTTATTGGGTTTCAACTTTTTCCCCCATGGCTTGGGTACCCTGAGGTCATGAAAAAGTTGAGCTCATTCCATTATACGAGCTCTGGGTTTTATACTTATATTAAGTCTGGAGCCTGGTATAGGAATCTATCCTAGTCTGTAGAATGTCTTCTTAGGCTTATCTGGACCCCTGCAACGCTGTATCTCAACCCAAGGCAACATGACAAATAGAGAATATCACAGTGAATAACAGCTCTTTATTGGGACTAGCTCCACTGCTCACTGCCAGTATAATAGAATACTTGGTCAGTTCCTCAATGGCACTCTGTGTTTTACCTAAAAGGTGAGATAATAGTTCTTCACTTGTGGAGGAGTTATCAGGGTTACCTGATATGCCACATGTAGAATTTTAAATATGTACTGCATCAATGCTAGGTCCCATCCAAGTTGACGTACCTTTGATTGCTGTGGCCTGGGTCCAATCTTGCATGTCAAACTACAGTGAGTAAAACCTAGTAAAAAGGACTTAAAGTGGCCTCATGAGAGCCTGTCCTCACAGCCATCCACACTCAGATTAGGTGGAAGGAAATCTGGTAATGGTAGCCCTTAGCATTGAGTACTGGCATTGATTTGCCACTGTGCTTGCTTGTAGATGAGTGCCTTTTCTTAATCTCTGTGCAGAATTGTGGCCTGCTTCACCCTCAGAAGCAAGAGATCAAGTCTTAGCAGAGGTAGTCCTGAACAGCACTTCCCCTTTCAGAAAGCCCTTCCAGATTGAATTACTGCATTTTTTCTGGCCAAGTGATGTCCTTTCTCATCTTAAGGGCATCCAATGATTTGAGATGATCTTTATGGAATTTTGGCATTGGTGAGATGGCTCAGCTGGTGAAGGCATTTGCTGCCCATAACTGGAGACCTGAGTTCCATCCCTGGAATCCACATAAATGTAGAAGGTGGAAACCAATGTCATAAAGTTGTTTCCTTACTTTCATATGTAATACACATAGTCCTCACACACTAGAAATAGATAAATAAATAATGCTTAGAGAAAGTCAGCAGCACTCAGTGTAACCGCTATCTCCAGCTTATAGGACAAGCTAATCCTCTCTGGACAGTTTATATATTGTTTATTTCCAGGGCTTCCCCACTAAATGCACCATAAAACCTAAACATGTAGCTCTTTTCCTGTGCTGCTTCCTAGAATTCACCCAACAGAACTATGAATACTCTGACCTTCCTTAAAAAGCCCTCATTCTCAGAGTGACCTCAGCAGACTTTTGTAGATATCAACTGAGTCTACTGTGCAGAGAGAAAGATGGCTGAGGTATCCTAGGTTAGATTCCATCTGCCTGTGGAGTTACACAACCATGGATCAATATGTAGAATATTAAGCCCAGACTGTCCTTTCCTTCTTGCTCTAAGATCCTTAGCTGTAAAGTCTGAGAATAATGAAAGGAAGACAAAGATTAGTGTCCAGCAGTACTTCATCAATATTCTATTTCCTCTGGCTGCCAAAATGTTGCATGGTAGATAGGTGACATTGGCATGCCCCGAGTTGGACATGATTTTAATGAACTCACAAAAAATACCTTTTCAGCCCAGCTGTTCCTACTCATGATTTCTGCCCATGATTAATTCAGTTTTGGAACCACCCACAGCATGTATTGGGAAGGTTCCGAGGAACTTTATTAAGAAAGAGAGCTAGAGTGGCCATCAAGACAGCAGGGAAGACTGACTGCCATCTATTCTGCTTCTTCTCCAAGACTCATGACCTTCTTCATGGATGTCATGTGGATGTGGTAGAGGCACAATGTCAAAGTTGTCAGGAGCATTGTGTGAGTATAGTGGCTCCTGTGTTAAAATAACTAAATAGAATTGTCTATTGCCAAGGTTTGCGTTTGTATAGTTAAAGGAACAGATAGAGTGTTTACTAAATCTCCCCCTTAAAATAAAACAGTGTTAGACGAAACCTAGCAGTTCCCCTTATGCTCTAATGGAACACGGACACTCACTATGACACTGTTTTCTCATGTGTCACATAGACACTCCAATGGAACACGGACACTCACTATGCCACTGTTTTCTCATGTGTCACATAGACACTCTAATGGGATACGGACACTCACTATGCCACTGTTTTCTCATGTGTCACATAGACACTCTAATGGAACACAGACACTCACTATGCCACTGTTTTCTCATGTGTCACATAGACACTCTAATGGAACACAGCACACTCACTATGCCACTGTTTTCTCATGTGTCTGATAGACACTCCTTAACCCTGAGCAAGTCATGTGAAATCACCAGTGTAAGCATCTAGTACAAGGTGTGGATCCAATCACATTGGTAGTTGTAGGGGTGGTTCTGATGCTGTCCTGTTCCCCAATTGGTTCTTGATCTGTCAGTAAAGAAGCCATGGGCCAACTGCTAGGTGGAAGGAATAGACAGGACTTCTGGGTCCCTGAAGGAAAAGGGACAGACCATCTATCCTGCTGGTTTCTGGTTAATTCCTTGCCATCTCAACCAACTGGGATCAAGTTTGGTCTGATGGCACAAGGAGACACATGACCAAGGCATGAGCAAAAGAGAATAAATTCTGATTTCTCAAGTGGCTTTGGGAAATCTCTTTTGTCAGCTGGCCTTGACAGTCAAAGGATGTAAGTGTGGCTGTCCTTGAAGCTGCCTCTGCAGGAAGCCTTGATGAAGAATGCAGCCCAAACAAAAGAAACACAACTGTAGAGACCAGTTTGTAATAACTTATTTTGAGAGCTGAATTCTTCCCCATTGAGATAGCTGATTAGGTGTCTCATCTGTGCTTAATAAGGGTGCATAGACATCTTCCTTGTTATTCCTTAAGATAGTTGGAGTAGACTTTCAGTAATCTGTCACCAAAAGAGATGAGTTCAGTAAATGTGATTCCAACTCAGGTCTTTTCTACCTGGGTCACTGTGCCCTTTGCCATGATGTAACTCTACAGAGTCCCCGAAGAACCTGAGGTTACCAAGCTTCTGAAATAATAACCAGATCTTACTGACATATTATGAAGAGAAAGAGAGAGAGAGAGTAGAAGTAGGCTCTGTGACTGGTTTGTTTCATATACTTGGAAGCACTAGCAATTAGTGAAACAATTTCATTTTTTAAAAAAGATTTATCTCCTTTGGAGGTGAGGGAATTAGGACCTGATAAATTTGACAAACTTAAATAAGTTGCTCAAGGTCTTATACCAGCCACTAGTGAGTAAATATGGAGTTATAATTTTCACCTGCATGGAATAGAAAGGCAAGCTGGGGACCTCTAATCTTCCACATACAAGGACACTTTACATTCAGACGCCTTCTTTCCTAGTGGTGTGCCCATAGCCATTCCCTTATTCTGTTTCCATGGTGCACTGTACATTGACGTGCCTTGAACATTCTGGCATTTGCTTGGGGGTGGGAAGCCTTCCTCCAGACCTCAGCTTCAGATGCTGCCCACCTAACCATCTGTGGCAACAGATTTGTGTGTTATCAATTAAAGTCTAAAGGAAGTTGGCAAAGCCTCCTACTCTAACAGGATGGACTAAAGACGTTCCTGTTAAGACAGAAATGGGTTGTGTCTATGATGGTGGTGCTTGGTAGCTTTCCAAGAACACTTTAAATATACCCCATGTCATGAATCGCCTAGCTTGCATTCACTTTCAGACATTCTTCCCAGAAGTGGTTCTCTTCCATAGAATGGAACTGTGCAGAGCTGGACAGGGCTGCCCTGTGGAAAGCAGAGCAAAATGCAGTTTGGAGAATCCAGCCTTGTGAATTTCATATTGACATTCACATAGGAAATTACCCCCTTTTTAAAAAATCTGCAAAATCTTCATATATCTATATTTATAATGCTGCATTCCATTTACAACCACAGAGTCCTTGGTTGCAGCTGCTCAGGCAGACCATGCATCCCTTGGAGCTGTCTCCCTTGGGCACTTCAACAGAATTAAGTACACAGAATGAGCTGCAATTCTAACCCAGACAATCTCAAGCCCATGCTTGAAATCTGTGAAAAAATCTTTTACAAAACTGGATTAGTGAAATATCCATATATAGATAATTATGTTGATCATTTATTATATGTTCCTCCCTATGTTAGGTCCCTATGTTAGGGTTAGCAATATGTGGTTTCTGTTCTAAAAATACTTACCAGTTACTAAGACTAGCTGGTTAGTCTGTATTATTATTTACAAAGGGGTTTTCTGCGGGTGAGAGTGATTACTCAGCAGTTATGGGCACTGGCTGCTCTCCTAGAGGACCCATGTTCAATTCCCAGCACCCATAAGGTGGCTCACAACAATATGTAACTCCAGTTCCAGGGTATATATCACTCTCTGCGGCCTCGATAAGCAATCCACACATGTGAACAGACATCCGTGCAGGCTTAACCCTCATACACATACAATGAAAATAAATTAATTTTTCTAATAAAGACTTCTACAGTGGGTTATGAAGCAATCTGTTCTTGAATTACAAGAAATGTAGTCTCAGTATAGTTAGGCCCTTATGGCACAAACATCACATTGTCTACCCTCCTTCCAGCTTTACCACTGCAAAGTATTAACTATGGGCCTAGAAGACACTTTGTTGTGAGGCCTATCTCGGGCATCTCATCATCCTTGGAAAGAGCTACCTCAGTGGTAACCTCGGTTTTTCAATTTTAACAAAAAAGGGCCTTCATGCATTGTCACATGTCCCCAGGGTGATTGTAGTGAGAGGGACTCCCTCCAGGATGTGAAGCACTGAGCTAAGCTAAGATGAGAGTTAGGGGTTTACAGGAAAATAGAAGAAATGACTTCTGGTCTTAGTCCATAGCAAACCTTCTTCCCAATGTTCTCTAAAATGGGACGAATTTTATTATCTGAGAACACAGAAATACTTATTGAGAAGACTCATAGACATAGAGGGAGACTAAGTCATCTCTCAACGTCCTACACGACCCTTGAATTCTATATCACTTTTAAACTCATAGTCTGGCCCAATTCCAATCTGTGCCTTTAACTGTCACTAGAACTAAACATTGTGCCTGATAGGCAGTTCATCTTTGGCATGCCCTTTATGTCACCAGAAGCCAGAGGACTTTATGGTTTTTCTTTTTTTTTTTAAAGATCCTTTTGTTTTTGAGAAAGCTTGGCAGAACCACTTTTTTGTGAAGGAGGAAAAAAAATCAAATTTCAGGGCTGTGGAAAAATAACTTTCTGTGCTCCTAGGTTCCAGAATCGACCATTTGTTAGAACCAAGTGTCTGCTGGGGTGTGAACAAATTCTTGGAAGGCATTTCCTAAATTTTGTTATTGTTGTCCTCTCACCTCACTCTCACAAGTCTTCTCATTTGCCCTCTGCTGCCTGTGAAGCTGGGGGCGGGGGCAAGAGAGGCCTGGCTCATATTTTATTCCTAAGAGCCCTAATATGTATTTCAGGGAGGAGATACATATGTTTGTTTTATATTGTCTGCTTAGGCAGTATTCTTCATTTCAAATCCAGAAAACAAGAATATGTTTACTAAGAACATATTCCAGCCACACATTTTATATTAACCTTATTTGAAATATTGTTCTCCAAGTTCCCTTTCATTTCCCACTTTCTCCAAGAGAATTTTAACCTAGCTTTCTATGTGGAAACCCCAGTCACTGTAATTAGATTTCATATCAAATCCCAACTCCTGATATTTTTTTTCCTCCCTGATCTTTGACCCTGAGCTTAAGAATAAAATCTTTCATCAACCCACAGCAAACTCCATTTCCTAATTGGAAAATAGGATCACAATAATACCGTGTTAGAGAGTTGGCATGGTGACAAAACACAACAATGATGTAAGTGCCATCAACTGCCTAGCTGGTTAACTATCATTGATGAACTTGCATTTGTTAAAGTACTTTGACAAAACTCATATAAGGCTTTATTATTCACAATGCTGAGGGACAGTATACACCATATGGGCAATATTTTTACCTGTTAGTGTATATGAACAGCCTGTGACACTCCAGGATTTCATGACCCTTCAAGATAGTGTTGAAGAGATGCTACAGAAAGACCTCAGAACACATTGGAAAGGCTTCCTTAAAGTCAGGATAATGAAAGTTTGGAAAAATATTGGACAAGACTGTAGATCAGAGCACTGATTCCTACATATTAGTCTTGACAAACAACGTAAACATGGCTCCCCATCTTGGTATTCTACCTTAAAACAACTGAAACAGAATATAAACAAAGGCACACTTTACAAAGTTTAATGTAGAATTTTTCCTGGATTTTCCATATATCTTTAGACCAGATCACAGTTCTATGGAGGAGACTTAGAGCACTTGACCCTGGTGTATAGCTAAGGTGACTGCCATCATGACAAGAAATATTCACAGAATTTGGGGGAAGACCCTCTAATTTAAATTGTTGATTATGAGGATTTCCTGAAGGATAGGACTATTCATATAGCATATTTTTTGCTTAAACACACTTATTATTGAAATCCACTTAGGGATATGTTTCACATGCTGAAATACAACAAATAGAAATCATAAGAACTTTTAAATGTCCCTCATGCAGAGTTTTAAAAATCTATATTGTGTTGTTTTGATATCCTACAAAACCTAGCTGAGGAGTGACTGCTACCTCTGGACCAAAAAGTTCTAAGAAACAGCAACGATGCACCAGGAACAGACTTTCTATTTGCAAACTTATTAGTTCAAAAATGTACTTGCATCACCTGTCTCAGATATCTAAGAAACAGTAATATACAGCTCTTACCTTTCAAAAGTCAAGGGTTGGCAACTGTGTACCATCACTATGCTATATAGAAAACTTAAAAAAAAAGTCAATTTTAATTGTTCACCCTGCTCTACTTCCCTAAGGAAACCAATAAATCTGATGGAGTATATTGTCCCTTACAGCTGACGTCTCACATTTAACCCTTCCATTCCCACTGTTTTTCCCAAGTATCTCTGTTTGGCATGGCATGCCTCCCTTGTTGAGTTTTTATGCGTACAGACTCTTCTTAAGTTGGGGGTATAGTCCCATAAACCTATAGTAAGTGAGAAACATCAGTAGGTGGAGAGTGTCGTCTATCCACATGTGCTCTTTTGGTCAAAGAGCATAACTTGTTCAAACCTATCTCAAACATGCCAGGAAAACTTGCATTCATCATGCAAACTAATTTTACACAAAGCTTATTGTATAAGTAAGTATTAACTAGCCACCATAACTTACTGAATGTCCATATCCATAAACAGTGTCAGCACAGTCCATTGTTGTGACTTGGTCGCTTCACAATGCCAGGAGTGATTGAGAATTGCAGGTCACCACCATTTCTCCACATGACTAGAAATTTTGAAGCCAGGAAAGGATTAAAATTCCCAATCCAAAGCAGAGTTTCTACTCAATGGGTGTTATTTTCACATCATATAAGGCTGTAAAAGTTCATGCTGAGCCGCTGTAGGTTGGGGAATGGCTATGAAGTAAAGTGCACTTCTGAATCTCTTCTCTGTCTCTGTCTGTAGCCATAGCTAATGGATCCAAACATAAAACAATATGCAAGGCCCTCAGAACTAATGATATTGCATTCATGGCCACCTGTGACCACCCTTGACTCTGATCTGTGGTCATATCAATGAAACATGTGAAATATTTGAAGGTAGGCTGTGTTATATCTATTCCTCCAATGAGTCTATTCTTGGCTCTTTCCAGCCACCTAATGATAGACTTGGAACACAGACATTTAATCTCATCTACAGGGCTAATTCTTTCTGAATGAAGTGCCCACTTCTTTCTGAATGAAGTAGGGTTTCACCTGCTTTTCCAATAGGTCACACCTATTGGAAACATTTGCTGTGGCCTGTGCAAAGAGAACAGCTTTAAAAACCCCTTGGTAAAGCAACATTCCAAACCCATTTAAGATGTTGAGAGACGATCTTATTATCATGAAAGAAAAGTGTCTAGAATTAAGGAAGTTGTTGGCCATATTTGTACAGCGTAGAAATTAGAAATAATAAATCAGGACACTGTTTCTGCCACTGTTTTTATGTTTGGCCTTTGTACAGTTTCTGGAAGTCATTAGTTCTATGTGGGAAAAAGCAAGAAAAACTTTGTTAACTGGTTTATCTAATGAACAGCCAAAGATTCTTTTTAAAAGTCCTTTTCCTCTCTTACAGATTTCTTGCCGGTCTTTTTTCCATTTTTAGCTAAAGAATTGTACCCGTAATGGTAGCATATTATTCTCCACATTTACTCTGTATAGGTTAAAAGCATGACCTCTGATGGCCAGTGGAACGGGCTTTTCCCCAAGAGCTTATTCGTTTAATTTCTTGCCGCATTCTGGATGAATGTTTCTTTCCAGCTGGGTCTCTATTAACTAATAGGCAATAAACTTTGACACAAGTTCATATCTGGGTGCCTCAGACATTTAGTTTTGTAGTCTGTTTGCCTGTCCCTTCTATCAGACCCTCAGCTTCTCCCCTCTGTAATGGCATGCACTTGAGAAAGTTCGTTCTCCACAGTCTCTTGGAGATTTGAGACTAGAGCTTGGCCAGTGGCCTGCATCCTTGTGGCTTTTCTGCTCACTTGCTCGCAGTCCCTGCTGTGCTCAGTTTTCCTTCAACTCCATCATCTTGCTAAAGAAGCTCTTGATTTTTTCCTTATCAAGCCATGGAGAAGTCCAGTTCCCATCATAGAGGGAAAGCACAGGGGTCCCCCATGCACAGGACAGGCATAAGCCCAAAATGTGAGTGGAAACAAAACAGCAATATTAATTTATTAGGTCATTTGACTGTATAGAACATGGCGTGTTCATGTGCCCTAGTCAGCTAAGCACTGAGGATGGGTTCCCTCACTACAGCCCCTGGCAACCATATGTGCTAAGTCATACTTCCCCTTCACTTTATGGTTAAGGAAACGAATGCTTGCAGTTATTAATAAATATTCAACAAGTACTAACTTGGTGCTAGCCATTGCTCAAAGTGCATACCATCATTTAAGTCAATCATCTTAATTATTCAAATAAAACCAACTCAAATATTAGTATGTGTTGTTCTCCCATTTAACGGAAGATGAGACTGAGGTATGGGGCTCTAAGGAACTGAACTGAGTATTCCAGAATTAAGTAGTCAAGGTGTGAAAAGCAAAGGTTGTGTGTTTGTGGGTGTGCCCTCTTTCCTCTCTTGATGGGTAAGCAGGAGCTATGGGAATGGAGCTGTGGTCTGAGTCACCTGTGTCTGCCTCTACCTTGAGGACTTTCTCTGCAAAGCTCTGTTTATTTCCTTTGAGACACTACGTAGGATCTGGCACCAAGGAAGGTCTCTGGTCGCTAAGAGGCAAATGCTGTGATCATCCACATGACTTGCTTCTTTATACAGTAATAGGAAAATTGTCAATTACGGATGAATTATAGTTGCCACAGATACCTGTAATTGTCGGCTGCAGTTTTGTAAACATACACAGCTGCCTTTAATTTCATTTAACCAGTCATGTAATTCATTAACACACACCTGCAGTTACCCAAGATACAACACCAAATGAACCTAGCTTTCGGTTTGCAATTTCCCTGTTTCCTATGCTTCCCTGTTTAATTACCACACTCAGAGGGAGGAAGTTGGTGAAAAATTGGGTTCATCTAAAGAGGAAGCCTGGTGATTAGCCTGTAAGCACATACTCAAGTTGCCTTCCTAGACATTGCTGTAAATCACTCCTTTATCAGTCACAGCCCAGGGCAATAAGGAATAGGAAAAAAATTTTTTAAATTGATTTTTTTTTTTTGCAACTGTTATGTCAACAAGCCAAATCATTACAAGATGAAGCTTGGAAAGTCCTCCCATCATAGACATGGAGGGTAGTGTCAGATTCTCACGTGCAAGTGAAAAGTCAACAGAGGTTGTATCTTGGAAATATGATCTTACAAGACTAGTTTAGCTGGGTGCCTTTATTTTAGCTTTCTATTTTCTTCTGTTTTTCCCACCAAATGAAATGGCTGAGTTGAGTTCTTTATAGTTTTCCCAGTACACATTAAATGACTTACATGTTTTGTCTACCAAACTATATCCATATCTTACAAACAACAATAACAACCCCAATTCTGCTTTGGGGAGATGTAAACTTATGTCCCGCATCCTCTTCAACATGAGGAGTCCTCAGTATCACTCACTGGTATTGATTTGACTTTACTCATTGTATATACTCAGCATTCAGAAACTGAAGGAGCTAAGTAACTCTCTGACAGGAAGGTTCACTTGGCAAATGGGACTCTAGTGATTTAAACCCAGGATGGCTATCTCTGATGGCCACCCTTTCTCTCATGATGCCACTCACAGTGTCCCAAAGTGTACAAAGATTCTATTCACACCTTCCATACCTGTCACCATTAAACCTCTTTATGTACTCTACCTATTGTACAATCTGCAGAGCATTTTGTGAAGATCTGCCTTTAGTGCCATCAACCTCCTGACTTAAGACTTTGGTGTGTTTAGAGACACCAACTCAAATTGGCTGAAGTATAAAAAGTGACTTATTTGCTTATGTAACATAGAGATAGCTCAGGTGCCTTTCTCTCTGCTTCATGTTTAATTTGCTCTTTCTTCTATATTAAGTTTAGTTTCAAGTGGGGACTTCCAAAATGGTGAAGAGGAAGTCCTCACTAACACTAGGTATATGTTCTGTAGATTACACTTCCCATTTGCAAGAGCCAATATTTCAACAAGATTACCTCAAAAATCCTAGGATTTATGGCTCATTCTATTTCTGTCACCTCACCTGGCAACATAGAAGTTCAGACATGGAGTGCTGTGTGTAAGTTTTGGGACTGAAGGGTAAAGGCAGTGAAAATTGAAATCTACTACTCATTATCCATATAGAGGAAGGGGAAAGTAAGCTTGATTTCTAAAGGAGGGTTGGATCATAACTCTACAATTAAGGAGTCTGGATTTTGAGTAGCCAAGTCAAGGGATGCCTTCTGGTCCATCAGTAGATAAGAAAAAGAGTCATTGTCTTTGCTCATGGTTCAGCAGTTATTCCCCCATTGATATTTAGGTTTAGCAAAATTTTCTAGGCAAATAGTACAAATGGTGCCCAATCTAGAGTGGTCTAGTTCTGTGTTGGCTGTGCCTCTACACAGATCAATACCAAACTACTCATATCAGACCCAATTAGTGTTCATCTGCTATCTACTTCCCAGATGCTTCAAATTACTGTAAGGAATGAAGTGGTTTATGACGTGTCACTGGACACTTTCAAGGACCATTTAGAAAGTGCTGCAGTGGGGAAGCTGTCATGGTGAGGAACTGGTAAGTGGAAAGATGAAGGAGTGGAAAGGATGATGTTTTGTTGAGAAAGCCAGAAGAGGTGGATGAATACGGACTCACTGGGTATAAGTTGAAAAGCTCCTCTATGGCTTTGAAGAGCCTTAGAATCAAGCTCTCAAAGGCTGCTTTATTTTCTTTGTTTATGCTTTATTTATTTTATTCCTCAAGGCTCTGAGTGTTAGCATCACTTGTATTTTCAGCGAGACCTCCATAGAATGGTTAAGATTTGACACATTCAATCTGATGATGCTATCTATGGCTCTCTCAAGGCTAAGAAGCAACACTCCAATGTTGAGTGCAAGAGCCCTGTCATGTGGCTCCTCTGAGGTAGTCACCACAGTAACCCAGGGTGAGAACATGTGCTTTAGAGATTAGTTTTGCTTGGACAGCTACAGGGAAAATCCTCTTTTCAAGAAACCCATTCATAGATGTGTGACTCACTTCATGGTCATTACTTACCTTAAATCTATTTGCCTCTGTTTTCTAGCTTTTCATTTTTAGATATGAAAATTCTGTGTCAATCACTTGACTACCAAGAGTGACTAATGCTAGCTCATCTAATTCATGCCATATGATTCATTTTCATTCTTTCTCTTATTTTAAATACTTTTATTCATTGAAAGATTCATAAGCATATGCATTATATATTGATCATGTCTCCTTCTGTTTCTCATAGGGTCTCCAATCCTGTCTTCTATCCAACTTCAAGTCTTTCTCTTTTTTATTGTTATTAGCAGCCCTGAGTTCATTTCGTGCTATCTATATGAACATGCATATATGGCCATTCACTGGGGTATGCATGTGTAAACTACCAGTGTACACAGCCTTAAAAGAGAGTGGCTTTCCCTTCCTCAGCAGCTACCAACTGACAATGATCCCTCAGATAGGAGTACGGCCACAGGGGCACTGTGTCATCCATACTGAGTTTTTAACTGTTTTGATCTTTGTATGAAGGCCCTGTGCAGGTAATTACAGCTGCTGCGAGTTGACACTTGTCCAGACCCACTGATTATTACAGTCTTTCTGCCCCCTCTTCAGTAAAAAACCCCAGGCTTGGATGAGGAGAAGTTGATATGGATAACCCATTCACAGCTGAGCACTTGATATTATTTATATGTGGCACTTGGATCCGTTATGAATATTCTTCATTGACCAACCTACTGCAATCTGTGCTGGTAAATGGGATTCCTTGAGTTCCCCAAAAGAAGAAATGTGTTCTGTGGACATTTAGCCAACTCCTGTTATAATCATTCCTGAACTTCCTTTGGCTTTTAGATTATTATACAACCTTAAGAAATTGGTTAGAATACCGTGTCTCTGTATAAATTATGCTTGCAGCCATTGGTATTTATACCATGTTATCCAAATGTGCTACTTCCTTGAGACTCGTAGTTGTCTCTTCTCATCCCCTCCTGCTCTGGGCTTTACCAGTGACCTTGTGTGATTTTTCCTTCTCTGGCTACCTGAACACTGTTTTGGTTGTCTTGTTTTGAGGCATGTGGGAGGAGGAGTAGCTCCACTCTCTCCAAAATTTATTTATTTATTTCCACATAATTCTACTTGCCTCAGCCATGGGCAAAGGCATGCATACACACACACACACACACACACACACACACACGCATGCACATCTTATCTACTGAATACACATGGAACATTTAATCTCTACGTTCTGTGCTATCAAAATTCTGAAGCTAAAAAGCATAAAATAAAAATAAGAGAAGGATCATGAAGAAAACCATCCTCTAACAGTGAACTGCAATACAATAAATAAGAGTTGACATATATGGATTATATTAATTACACGCCTCATTACAGTTTGTCAGGTCAACAGCATGAGGGGTAGGTAATACTTCCCCCCCATTTTTAAGATAAAACTCAGACTTGAAGAAATCATACTGGTTCTCCTCAGACATAATCTACATTAAATGGAATTCATGATGAGAACCCATAGAACACAGATTTCCAGTCCTATTTCATGGTTAGCTGCAGAACTAGTGACTGATCCTCGTGAAGAGTAGAATGATGGAGGAGCCTAAGAAGTCTTGACAATCCCTGGACCTGTGCCGGTGTTAGCAGAGAGTGATGGTACTGTAGAGTCAGCATTTGTTCCAGACATTGCATGCTCTCCTAATTTTCCCCAGCACTGATGCTATCCTTATTTTATAGATGAGGAAATGGAAGTAGAGAGGGGCTATCACTTATGTCTTATTTAAGATCTGAGCCAGAGCTCAAGCTAATCCATGGCTGTCAACTGCAATCTCCTAGGTCAGACTCTGTGTCTACCTGCGTGCCTAGTAGAGCTCCTGTCATAATGTGCTGCACAGGACAAGCCGTGCTCCTTTATAATCTGAGAAACAGAGCTTGTACTTTGAGGGACCACAAGCTGAAAATTAACAAACCATTAGAGTGCCAGGAGGAAAACAGAAAGGGTCAGATCTGAACAAGTTACCCAAGGCTTGAATAGAGTCCAAATCTGAAGAAAACATTTGCAGAGTCCTTATTCACAAATGTGTCCCTTTGTTTGCCGCAATACTTCATTAAAAATCAGTCTTGTGCAGTAATTTCAGGGTATTAAAGTTGAACAGCTTAAAGTTATGTAATTAATTGTATTCAGCTTCAGTTACAATTACTAATTGATCCAAGCCTGCCAGCATCACACCTGGCAATAGACAGGCATGCAACAGTGATGCCAGGCAGGTGGTGGCAATAATTAGGTTATTACTTTTTTTCCCCCTTCAAGTACCAGGTGGTCCAAACCCCAGGATCAGGCACGCTGCATTTGGCCCATGGGTACCATTTCTGTTTCTGGAGCTATTTTGAAGAAACTAAGAATAGTTTCAGGAATACCCAGTAGATGAGATGAGGTAAGCCTAGCACCAAAGGAAGACAGGCTTAGGAAATGAAATTCATGGACCTTAAGATTTTCCAGGAGACAGATAGGATCTAGAAGAAGAAAGGCCTGATAGACAAATGCCACTGTGTCTGTAAACTCTTTGACCGCTTTGAACCAGGCTCTCTGGGCATGGATGAAGGATGAAGGATGAAGTTACAGAAGTGGTCATGTGATCTGAGACTATGGGTACTCTGTGTAGTGAGTGGTCCTGTACATCAGCCAGGAAGTCAGGTAGACACTTTTATTTGTCTGGTTGGTGGTTTTTTTTCTTTCTCCCTGGATTTTCTTATGAAATATGACATTTTGCAAATTATGTTTGTTTCTGGGGCTCAGTTTCTTCACATATAGTATAGAAATGGTTAATTAATATGGATGCATGATGATTGTTATTCACTAAAGAAGAAATAGCCTAGTACAGTCTGGACTGTACAATAAATTATCCATTCATATAAACCTGTTTTACCTTATTATATCCAAAATAGTAAACAGTCTGATGCCTTAATAGTCAGTTAAGATTGATTGACAGTGATCAGAACTTTGGAATAATAAATATTCTTATCTTCATTTCCAAAACAAAAATATCTCCATTTATTGAATATGTATTAAATTCTAGAAAATGGATAAGTGGATACTCTAATATATGCACTTCTTAATGTTAAGTTGGTATTAATATCGTTAATATCGTTATTATGTAGTAGAAAACCTGAGGTCAGAGGAGGTCGCATAGTTTCCTAAAGTTTGGATCTATTTTTAGCTAGCACACGAGGAGCTGAATTGGAACTCATCCTGATTTTAATGCTATTAGCCACCATGATTGAGAAAAGAGGAAAAATGTTCTTGGGTTCTTTTTGCAAGTGTTGGGTCTGGCTTATCATATCCTACTCTCTGTGTTTTCTTTCAGATTGGTCTCAGAAGTGATTGGTGAGGGTCAGGAAACATGTATTTGGAGAGTGTTCAGAAGAGAACAGGGGAATTTAATACTAATGCCAGTTAGTAGTCCATTGTCCTCTGTTTTTGTTTATGGCTTTTGTGCTTTAAAGCCTTCTTTAGAGCATCCTGTAGAAATAGAGGCTGAAATCCACATTTAGTTGTGTGTAGAAGACTTTGATGGACCCATCATCTTGAGTCAGAAGTAGAGTATTGCCAGGAGGTATCAAAAGTCATCACAGCTTAAGTGATCACAATTCTGTCTGTAACATCTGAGAAGTCAGCTTCTCCTTTACTGGAAATGAATTATCCCAAATGCAGTAGGAGTGAAGAGAACAAAACCTTGCTTGGAAGGCATACAGGCAGATTGGGAAAAAATACAGCTTGTTTATTTTTAACATAGTTTTCAGTCTTTTTGGAACTGTCTTTTGATCAATAGTCATGACTAAGTAATCCCACAGTCTCATCTCCCAGGCTTTATTCTTCCCATTTATTTACCCAAGATGATAAAACCTCACATGTGGTCTCTTTAGTCATTTCTAAGTGGGCATGGCATCCTTCAGTTTATCTCCAGGTTTCTCTGACTGTACATTTTACTTTCAGGTTGTCTTAGTATGTTGGATGCCTTACAAGGAGCACAGAGAGTCATCACCTTCAGTTACTATTATTGTTTATTCTTTTTCTTATTATTATTATTATTAATTCAAAGAGACAGGGCTCTTTGGATTGCAGGACTTGGATTAAATGATGAAAACCTGGATCTTACTTTTCAGCCCACGGAGAACAGCTGGGAGCCCCCACTGTTAGCTCATTCCCTGACGACATGCCTCTTCCTCCACAGGGTTAACCAGTTCCACAGATCAATACCTTCCTGCTAGAATCAGCGGAAATTAAAACCAGCCATGAAGCTTCACTCAAGCCCCTCAGAAAATATACCCCTGAAGAGCAGCTGTAATACTGGGGCCTCTAGTAGAATGGCTTTGCTGGACCTTTATTCTTTTTCCAGTCCTGGGCTGACAGGAAAAGGGCTTCTGATTTCAGCCACATCTCTTACAATAGCATTCATCACTCTACTGCTGAGATTTCTCAGTGACCTCTCAAATTCAGAAGCATCTGCCCACTCTATTGCACAGGACAAGCATCTGGCTTCCTAGCAACCTTTGGAAGCACCCCCTCCCTCATATATAACTGCACAGAAGGATCATTTGGAACATAACGATGTAAAAGAATAATCTCTTTGTTCAAACTCAACTTGTGAGGTATAAATTGTATGATTTGCTCACAAAAATTCTATGGGAACCTTAATAAATAGTTACTAAGATTTTGATTCATCATACACATTGTACAATTTCCTGGGAGCAAAGGTAAGCAAATGGAATCTGATCCCAGCTAACAGTCTAAGCTGAAGGCAGACATAACTAGTAGTCAGGTGGAGAACCATGTGCCCATGCAAACTACAGGTATAGACTGATCTCCTGGGAGTAGGCTCCTGACATCATAAGAAGTGATTCAAGTCTCTTCAGCTAACTAGTGTGGGATTTTAAGTAACATGTCTTTGTATCTTTATCTAAAAGGAAACAATTAGGCCAGCAGTTCTCAACCTTCCTAATGCTGTAACCATTTAATACAGTTCCTCATGTTGTGGTGCCTCAAACATTAACATGCTACTTCATAACTGTAACTTTGCTGCTTTCATGAATCATAATGTAGATATTTTAGGAGATAGAGGTTTTACCAAGGTGTTGTGAGCCTCAGGTTGAGAACCACTGAGGTAACGTGTGCCCATTACCATTTTCCAGGCTGTGCTGCCTGCAAGGATAGTTTTTAACAATGTTAACAACAGACGTCCCAAAGCAAGAACACTAAAAACTCTCCAGTCAAATAAGGCAAGACACACAGTATATATATATATATATATATATATATGGATGCTAGATGTGGAGAGCTCCTGGGGTTCTTTAAAGTCGATGGTGTGAACCTTCCCTTATAGTGAAGTGCCAGGCTGATATAAGGGAAGGATCTTGCCCGTGAACATGCCAGTTCATTCTATGTGCTCTCAGAGCAGATGTCAGTGAACTTTTCCCATATTTAAGATTTGCAGGCATTCATTCTCTGTTGCTGTTTACTCAGATCTGGAAAGGAATATGAAGGTTAGATATGATTTAATGGGTGTGGCTGTTTCTCAATAAAGCCTCATGGACAAGATTTGTTCTGGAACTGGATTTGACCAGTGGGTCATATTTTGCTGGGTAAATAGTTCTAGATATGTTTCCTTCTAAGCTTGGTGAGTCTACATAGATGCTATACTGTACACACACACACACACACACACACACACACACACACACACACACCATTCAGCTTCTAAATCTCTGTGTGGATGTAATAAGAGTACCAATGTCAGAGTTGCTGTAAGGAGAAAAGTTGATGCTGAAAAATTAGAGTAGCAACAAGCTCCTAGGAAGTTGTTTTTGTTTGTTTGTTTGTTTGTTTGTTTTTATTGGCCATTACTGGTAAGATCCAGAAAACTTCAACAGTTTCTCTGCCGCGCATGAACATTAATGGGTATGGATGGGATTTCCACTTAGGAAGTCAGGATCTGGACCCCTCCCACTGACATCCCAGAGCTAGAGAGAAGGATTTGGCCCATGTTGTCTGTCTGAGCCCAGAGCCCAAGCTGACTCCCTGAAACAGAACTTCTGGCCACTTACTCATGCTGGGTAGACTTTGTAGGTCAAAATGCAAATGCCCATGTGTTCAGAGTATGTGCCTGTTTAGAAGCACTTCCTAAAATTATTCCAAGCCATGCCTTTCAAGCTTTTTGTTAGAGAATCCAATGGAGCTGTATATCCTTTAACTATATGTGTGTGTAATGTTATGGTAATTCTTGAAAGCAAAGCTAATTCAAATCTGCTTCTTCGTGTCTGTTAGGAAGCTGGAGAAGGGTGCTTCTGTTTATCGCAGGGTCATGTATTTTTCTGTAAAGTGCTTAAAATGCTTGATATGCTGACTATAAAATATGTCTTTCAATTTTAGGTACTTATTATATATAAAAGACTCAAACATCGATGTAGCCCTCACTTTTCTGGTTTGGAATTCCATTTGTGAACTTGCCTTCACTTCTAAAGAATAAGCATCGCCAGGCAGACAGTCTCAGCATCTATTTTAAACTTGCCAAGCTTGAAACCAAAGAACCCAGAAAGTGCCAGGATAACTCAGCAATCTGAGTTACAAAAACCAAATAACTGTAGTATCCATGTCATCTGTTTATTATTTTGAAGCATCGTAAAAACATTCCAAATGTTTGTTCATGCCTTTTTTTTCTCTAGTGACTACACTGAGTAATGAGACGATTAGAGTCAAGTCATGATGCTTGAATTCTATTCTTAAGCTTCCTTCCTTTCTTTGTTCATTCCTTGTTATATTTAACCCTGTTGGCATGGAGACTTGATACTTCCTCCTTGGACAAGCCAGAGGATACTGACACCTTTCGGTTTCTATGTTGAGATACACGGATTCTTATTCTAGTACAGGATTAACAGAACTGCAGCCCTGTGGATCAAATCTAGCCTATCATGTACTTCCCCAAATAAAGTTTTATTGGTGCATAATCCTCATATTTCAATTGTCAGGCCTGCAATGCACCAGCAAACCTGCATAGTCATACCGCATGTGGATAGTTTATAAAGCAGAAATTCTTTGCTATTTTTTAATTTATATAGAGTATGATTTGTCTGGAGATGCAAATCTCTACATGTAAGACACCTGAAGAGAAGAGAGGGCTATTAGCTTCAGCTTCCCACTTTTGAATTCAATATCAAAGATTCCCCACTTCTCTGAATGCACCCCTCAATGTTCTATATCATTCTTTGCATGGGGGCTCTAATTTCTCCCACCTGCATCAGTAAGATCAGATTTATTTACCCTTTCCCCCAAGGCTCAGTAGTGAAGTCTTTTGTCAGTATTCTGTTAAATTACCACAATTACGTCTGTTGAGGAGTACACATCATTATGTATCCATGTCTCAATTGGACATAATGAAATTGTGAAAATATTCCAAGAGGAATATTTTGAGCCCAGACAAGAAGCCAAAAATGATACAATAATACTGTTGCCTCTCTGATTACACTATCTCAAAAACCTAAAGTGCTTTACAGTGTGCGCTGTGTCCAGACTCAGAATGAAGAATGACAAAAATTTTGAGATAAATTGGTTTGTGAAATATTTATGTGCACTTTGGTGGCAAAGACAGGAGGTAATGTGTTTTGTATTGAATCAGCTTGGGATAAAAAAAAAAGGAGCACAATGTTAATGAGATTTTTTAAAGCTACTTTTAAATTCATGTTGGCAAAAGACAAATAGTCAAGACTTTTAATTTCTATAAACTTAACAGCTAGAGAACAAATAAAGCTTTATTAACTTAAATAAAAGTAGCTTTTCTTTCAAGGGCACTGTGATTTATTTTTCTTTCCATGTAATGGTTCTGAAGGGCTGTTCTTCTTTATGTATTGATCAGCCCTTTCCAGTGTATTAGCCAGGTTCTAACTAAGTACTACTGAAGTTTGAAATGTCACTGAATGACTCCAGAGGGGTATACTGATCTGGGGGTTAGCCAATATCTCTTGCAAACAAACCCTGCTATGACCTTGATCTATACCCTCAGGCCAATACATGATCTCTCCATTTTATTAGTTGCTTCATCCAAAATTTAAGTCTTAAAATAGACTGCGTACCTGAAGTTGAGGCTGTGTTTGGATGAGTTAATAATTCTAAGAAAGTATGCCAACAGTCAAGTCATTCCTGAAGTACAGACTAAAACACTTCATTTCCTGTCATGGGGCAGCCATCTTTGCCTCCTAGACTGGGCTAAAATTACTGCTTTTTGCTGCCTGTGACCCTTTGCACACCTGTGACAGTCTCAAGGATAGGAGGTGAGAACTGCTCATCTGGGAGTTGTTCCAAGTGCTTGGAAGAGTGTGGGCACTAAGTTCGTTTATGTTGGTGACATATCAAAAGACAAATTTTAGTCAATAGACTAAAATTTCTTCCGTAACAATGAAAAAGTGTGTGTAGGCTGATGGTGGAGCAAGTCAGTCTATGAGAACTCTTACTAAAAACATTCTCGTGGAATGAGCTTGGGGACAAAAGTGATTCTACTCTATACCTCTGTAGTTTTAGCTGACTTCGATAAACACTGAGATCCCCTTCAAATCTCCTGATTGGATATCCTAACCTTCCTCTTTATGTAAAAATGCCTTTTCTGCTGACCACTAGCAAAATGCCTTGGCTCTGGTGGCTGGATGTTCGTATTTTATTTTACCTTATTTCTTACTTTTTAACGGATATGCTAATGTCAGGAATGATGCTGCACAGCTCCAGCATCATTAAAACAGTGTCCCCATGCCACTCAGAGGCTCACTGCTGAGTCAGCACCTCCACCACGGGCGGTTTTTTTCCCCAACCCAGGGATTTTAATTTGGCCATAAACTTTCACTCAGGGTGGAAAATTGACACAAAAGGGCTTTCTTTCCAATGAGGAATCTTTCACACAGGATCTCAAAGTACACTATTTAATGTATGTGAACTGCTGTGAGGCTCACAAATATTCGTGCAAAATTCTAGAAAGGCCCATTAGACATTGGAATTGGTGTTATCAACTGACTACTGGAATTATCTCTTGGAGGTATCAACAGGCAAATTTTGAATAAATTTCCTCCCCCTTGGGAAATTGTCCCAGGCACATTGTGTGGAATACTTCTGGTTTCTGGAAGTTCAACAAATTCACATTTTTGCAGAATCTCTTCTTTTTCATTACAATCTCTTTTTTTGTTTCCATCTCCCTTTGAGCTCTCATAGTTTTTGACCTTCACTATGATAGTCTCTCTCTCTCTCTCTCTCTCTCTCTCTCTCTCTCTCTCTCTCTCTCTCTGTGTGTGTGTGTGTGTGTGTGTGTGTGTGTGTGTGTGTGTATGTGAAGGCTATGTGGAGAAATTAGATGAATAACGTTCAGTTCTTTTAGTCAGCTCATAGTTCCCCATGAACACTTAATTTATGAGTCCTCTGTAATGTACCCTCCCTTCAGTTCTACTTTCCCTTCCATCTGGAAGATAACTTGAGCGAGCTTTCTCCAATTCTCTAATATACATATTGTGACCGTCACATTTCTTGGACAGTCCTCTTACGTGTATTACTTAAGATGGTGTTTTTGCCTGAAATCTTCATAAAATATGGGCTGGCAAAAATGGCTCACTGACTTGCTGTCAAACCTGACCACCTGAGCTCAATCTTTGGGACCCACTTGATGGAAGGAGAGAACCGACTCCGGAAAGTTGTCCTCTGACCATCACACATGCATTATGGCAAGTTTACACCAACACACCCTCAAACCTCCATCGGAATGATGATGAAGATGATGATATGTAAATTAAAACTTCATAAAATATGTCCAAAGGTGATTGTTCTAACACTTCTTCTGTACATTCCGCTACGTTGCAATGCTCACATTCCCTTCCTTTCATTTTGTAGATAGACAACGGTAGCTGTTCATGCTCAATAAAAGTAAGCTTAGACCGAGGTTCAGTAGAACAGATAGAATATAAAAACGGATGATAGCCCGGAAGCATCCAGTGTTGTGTACATAGAGAGCCTTTCTCTCCTCTCAGTTTAGAATCTCACCTTATGCTTGGTGATCAGACTATGCAGCAACATGTCTAGCAAGAAAGATTAGTAATCAAACTTGAAGCAATGTTTCAAATGTGACGAGGGTACCCACCAAGGCTCAATCAGGAGTGATGCTGGGTGATCAAGCTCCCTGTGGATTCTGTCCCAGTTCTGGCTGAGTCCTGTGATTAGACCCTGACCGTATACTGTCTCAGCATAAATTGCTGTGGAATGTGACCATGCATAGTCTCAATACGAAGTATTCAGAAGAAATCAGAGTGCTAGCCATAATCTGTTTACTCATGCACATCTTCAGTACTGTGCTTCATTCTGCAGAAGGAAGAGGTGAAAATGAAATGATCTTCACTTTCAAACTATTTCAAGTCTATTATGGAAAAAATTATGTTTATGTTAAGATGTTCTTTAAAGGCTTATTTATCCAACAAATATACATCTATTAAACTTTTCAAGTGCCATAAGTTGTCAGAATGCAGCATCTGAATATATGTATGTGTATGTATATATTAGACCTGCCCTTTTGTCTCCCAGAAAAGGTAGACAATACAAAATAAGGTTAGGTACACTGTAAGGAGTTTTGTTTTGTCCAGTTCTATGTTCCTACCATGAACTACAGAGCCTGGCTAATGACACATACTCAAACATTATTTGGAAACGTGAATTTAAGTAATTAAATACAACAATAATAGTAATGAGGAAATATTTTCATGGCAAAGTGGACACAAAGAACAGAAGAGGGACTGTTCATTCTCACTGCATGGGCCAGGTACAAATTCCAGTCTCACTGTGGAGTTTTCAACAACATTGAAAATGGTGTGAAGGAAAGTAGCAAAGGCAGATGGAAGTGGGAAACACAGGTGAAGTCACGACAGACCATAGCACAGGGAAACACAGGTGAAGTCACGACAGACCATAGCACAGGGAAACACAGGTGAAGTCACGACAGACCATAGCACAGGGAAACACAGGTAAAGTCACGACAGACCATAGCACAAGCAACCTGCTGATAGCTAATGTGTTCAGAGCTTAGAGATCACAGGGGGGGGGGGTGTCAAATGTGTTTGCAAAGCTTTTATTTGCCAAGGACAAGGTTTTGTTAGTCTACTGAGATGAGAATACCCCAGATTTCTTTTTTCTTGTTAATATTTTAAAAGCAATGACAGTAGAACAACAAAAAGAACCCTCCCACACACACCAAAAGCAAAGCAACGGAAACAACCAAAAACCAGAACCTCATCCAGTCCATATTGGCTTTGAATTCTTCCTGCCTCTACCTTCCAAGTGCTAGAATTAGAGTCATAACCACTGTGCCTCATGTCTGACTGTGCTGGTCTAGAACGCATATGTATTTCTTGTTGCTTCTCTTGTGGTCTTTTTATCCCGTACTAGTTTTTGGTGTTCCTGTTTCCTTTCAGGGTACTGTATTGATTCTCAGTCAGTCATTCTTCTGCCTGTCATGTTTATAACCCTTTCCATCTCTCTCAGGTTACAGTAGCAACACTCAATGAACAAAGTAAGCTTTGTGTACCTCTATTGAGATGATAAGAATATGACACCTTGAGAATCCTAGCAGAAGAAAGCCACTTTTTTGGCCAGACCAAAGATATGCCTCGCTGAGTCAATGAGAGGCCAACAGAATGTTTACAATGATGTAGGGAGCCGAAGGAATCTGATGTTCCACATTAAAAATTAACACTGTGAAAGGCACAACAAAGCTGGTCACGCCTCCCTTGCAAAGCCCATAATGGGAGAAGCAACCTTTCCCCTGGGACAGACAGAGAACAGTTTTGTATGGAGGTGCCAATTTAATCATCAGAGGGAAGTTCTAGAATCAAATGGAGGGCAAGACTCTCAGGAAGAGGCTGAGGGTTTAATTGCCCATTTGTAGACCTGCAATCCCCTTACATGTGGAAGAGCCAAGGAAAGTACAGTGGCCTTAGAGTAGACATGTAGGTCACAGCTTCTGAGTGACGAAGAACAGAGGTATGAGCTGGTCACTTCTGGCTGATGCCTCCGCAATGAGAATGGTTCAAGTGCTGTTGGAGGAGCTGAAAAGGTTACAAAGCCCATGAGGATTATGTCCCATTTCCACTTCAGCGATATTCTTTTGTGTTAGTTACCCTCCCGTTGGTGTTACAAATGCCAGGATAAGCAACTGAGGAAGGGAAGGGATTGTTTTGACTTGTAGTTTGAGAGTAACATCCATCATAGTGGGAGAAATCATGACAGCAAGAGTTTGAGGTCCCATTTCGACCTCAGCTAGGAAGCAGAGAAAAATAAATGCTGGGACTCAGCTCACAACCCCAACCCTTGGAATTTGTCACCAAATCTCAATTCATGCAATCTAGGAAACTAAACATACTCAGATTTATCTTGTAAGTGAGCTTAGACCTTGTCAAGTCAACAGTCAATAGTATCCATCATACTAGTATGTGACAAGAATTTGCTCTGTTTTTTACTGGAACCCTGGTAAAGTTACCCCAGATTCCATGGATGGTTGAAGCCATAGTTGAGACATGGGTTCAGGCATGTTAAATCTTTATGTTGAATGGAATGCTTTCTTGATGTGCATATATATATATATATATATATATATATATATATATATATATATATATATATATATATATTAATGCTATGGTACTCAGCTGTTTCAAAGCATTGTTCTAAAAGACTATTTCAGAATGAGGCTGGAAGAGTTAAAATGCAGTCTTTGGAGCTTCACTCAACCACCCATTCTGGAAGGACCTTCACAGTAATCTCCATTTTAAAAACAAGAGCATGAAGGAATTCTTACCACATCAGAGTTTACAGACAACTGTGAAAAAATGAGCAACTGTATTATGGTTTAAAATATTTAATAAAATGTACAGAGGTCTAAATAAATTCCAATATAAAGCTTTAAAAATACTGAAGAAAAGCTGGAGAGATGGTCCAGTGGATAGAATATTTGCTACACAAGCAGGAGGACCTGAGTTTTGACACTTGTCACCCACATAAACCTAGACGCCAAAGCAACTGTCTATAATCCTTAGTGTTCCCACAGAAAGATGAGACAATTAAGCCAGGAAATCTCCTGGAACCCCACAATTCTTCTAGTCTGCTATATTCTGTGGCACAAAGGAACTCTATCTTAAACAAGGTAGAAGATAGGTTATCCTCTACCCTCCATAGAACATTGTATATGTACCTTACTAGTGCAGACAGATTCACATGCAAACACACACACACACACACACACACACACACACACACACTCAGAGAATGGGGGAAGAGAGAGACAGAGAGAAAGAGACAGAGACAGACAGAGACAGAGACAGACAGATACAGACAGACTTAAAAATGAAAATATCTCATCTTATTATTTTTAAGTATGCCATTTACTCCCTTCTCATTCCTCCTGTAACTGCTCCCATGTCCCATTCCACATCAAGACAGTTTTCTTTTCCCCAAACCCAACATTTCTATAGAAGTGTACCCAGGTGAAAATCATTTTAATATTTTGTAGTGAATTATATACAAACATTCACAGGTACTTCTAATGGTCATGCTGGCCTGAGCATTCTCTAATTGTCCTTAAGTTTTTCATTGAAAAACTTAGGAGAACCTGGTGGTTACCATGAATTTGAAATTTTTTTTGTTTTTTTTTCCATACACTTCAAACACACAGGCAATACAAAGACGTGTTGTATTTGATTTAATAGAAATTTTGGGAACCATTGTCCCTCATAGATTTGAACTGGAATGGCCCCTGTAAGCTCTTATATTTGAATACTTGGTTTCCAGGTAGAAGTGTTTGGAAAGGTTTTGGAAGTGTATCCTTGCTTTAGGAGGTGTACCACTGGGGCAGGCTGTGAGGTTTCAAAAACCTGTACTCTATCCATTATCTCTCTCGCTGACTTGTGATAGTATCTCAAGATGTGAGCTGTCGGCTACTGCTCTATAGCCATCTCTGCCTACCTGCCTGCCTGCCTGTCTGCTGGCCATGATAGTCATGGAAATGTTTTTTGGTTTTTTTTTTTAATTAGTTGCTTGGTCATTGTGTCTTATCACAGCAATAGAAAGTGATGTAAACACTCATTTTGGTTTCCGTTGCCTGTAGCCCAGCAGCATTTACTCTAAGGACAGGAAACTGATAGATGGATGTTGGCCTGCAATCCAGTTCAACATCCAGCACTGGTGAAGTAATGCAGTCAGAGAAATCCCAGACTCCTTGAGTAAACATTTTAGAAGACATATATAAGAATGCAAGGCTTTCAACATTGATAACTACATGACTCCTTTTTTCTAGAGACAGCTATTATCATTTATATATTAGATGGTTATCAGCAATATCTGGTTAATGTATGTTCTGATTAAAGAAGGACAGCTTTAGGAACCATTTTCTGTCCTCCAGGTCCTAGGAACAAAGTTTAGTTGTAATCAATTAATCCTACTTATTATTCTTGATAATTTTGATGTCCTCTGGTCCTTTCTTTTATAATGCAAATTATTTTACCAACCACAGGGCCTAAAACTGCCTATGGTATTAAAAGTTCCATAAACCATATTTTTCTTTAAAAAAAAAGGACCATATTGAGGTTAAAAGTGGATATTACATTGTCTTTTTATAGAAGCAGGCACTGCACCAGTCTCAATCAAAGTGAACAATGGTTTTCTGATTTCTCTGCCATAGCTAAGAGGTTCTCTCAGTCTAAACTTCTATTCTGAAAAAATCCCTACTTTTACTGAATTTTCAAAGTGTATCATCTTTCTTTCATTTTTGACACGAGCTATGTAGAGTCGCACTGTACTGGAAGGTTTGCTTTTATTTCTCTGCATAGAGATTGGCACTTGTTTAAGAGGTGGCCACATCTATAAATATTTATGCCTTGAAAAATAGTCATAGGTAAATTAGATACTAGAGCAGCTGCTCTTTAAGATACTCTTGAATGATTTATGTTACTATTAATTTGTGTCCTTCTCAAATTGAATCAGGGCTGGCTCAGATGACCAGAAGGTGAGAGATGAGAGGATGAGAACCTTCCCTAGCTGAAGCTTTCATACTTGGGAAAATGCAGGCTGCAGTGTCATGATGACTTTCAAACAACCTTTAGATGGTGCCATGAACGAAGCAACTTCGGCACTAAGTGAAATAAAATTTACTTCTAGCTTTCTCATTGAGTAACCTAGGGAGTGGATCCCTTACACCCAGTTATCTGCTGACTACAACAGGATGGAATGGATTATGATCTCTCAAATAAAGTATTCCATGGCATACTTTTTCATGGAAACCAGGCAGCATTAATTGCTGTTTGATCACTAACCCCAAGCATCCACGTAGTAGTAAGGACATTTTGGGAAGGAATGATGACATCTGCTTGAAGACATTGATTTGTTTGAATTGTTCTATTTAGCATGCTAACAGGTGTACATCAGTCATCCCTAATTCCAAATCTGAAGTACTCCAAAATTTGAAGCATTTGATTATTAATAAGGTGTGACAAGATGGGTCAAATTCAAAATGAAGGTGAACTGAAAATATCATATTAGATTACATTTAGGATGTATATATTAAGTATATTTGAGACACAAACTATTTCACATTGATACTTGGATCCCAATCCAAATATCTTACTACATATTCATATTCAAAAGTATAAAATATCTAAACTCTAAAATGGTTGGTCCCCAGTCCTTCAAATAAACAAAGCATGTTCAACCTGTACATGCTTCATTCATAGAAATTTATTGTTAAAGGCAATAGGAAAACAAATAAAAGGCTTGTGTTTTTAGATGCAGCCAGACTCCATGGCAGGAATAAATCTCACTGTGTTGATCATCTGAAGAGTTTTGACACACGTTAGTTTTAATGAGGTTTCAGAAAGAAGATTATGACAATGAAGCAAGGGAAAAGTGATGTTTCTGCCACAAACACTTGACAGATTGGAAGCTGGCTGCCTTTAGTGAGTGATTAACAAGCTTGATGTCCTGATAGTGATGGGATATGTTAGTTAAATAAGAAGCTGAACGATAAGAGACTTTAAGAACAGCTTTCAGAAAGACCTTCTAGGATGGTGAAGATTAGAGTCTACCCGTAATCTGCAAAAACTGAAGCAAAGAATTTTCATATCTTACAGAACTCTGCCAGTGAACTAAAGGTTTATTGCAATACTTGGGGCGTTTATTCATGGAGACAAGTGAATATCAATAAGAAGAATATGATTCATCTCATTTTTAACCTGCCATATTCTCACCATCCTCTTTTAGGTTTCCAGTCACCTTGGAAACCAACAGCTTCACATATATGGTACTGGGGAGAAATCAGCAGTATATCTGCCACTGGAGGGATCAAAGCGATTTGGGAGCTTTCCCAAAGCTGGATCACCATTGTAGTCATTACTAACTTCCTTGGAATGCCCTATTTGGGAAGCTGGGTTTATTTACTCTGACTCATATTTCTCTGTTCAAATAGCCTTCTCCCTGGGGTATTTGGGGGAAAAAAAAAAACAATGCAAAACAATCAGCTGCCCTTGTTTAACATTACAGTGCTCTCAAGCAGTGACACAATGAGACAAACCAAAAAGAGGCTGACCATGAACTTCAAAGGGAAATGTAGGTCAGGAGATGTCCACAAGTGGTACTTGAAATATTACAGCAGGTTTTTGGGACATGAGGAAGAGCTTATTTTCAGAGCTTCTAGATTATATATGTGAAATATAAAGCTATGAAAAATAGGTTTGAGGAGCTCATGGCTCATACACAGGAAGCAACCCAATGATAGAATCTGTCCCTGAAGTGGAAGCAGTTGGCTTTGTTATACCAAGGCTTTAAATATGCTACTATAGATATGGTAAAAGAACCACAGGAAACTGCCTCGAATCATTAATAGTTGATAAAACAATGATATCTTGCCAAATACAGATATTCAATAAAGATAAAAACATAAAAATCTAGAAGGATATTCTTGAATTGCAAAGTGAAAAAAGGTAACAACAACAACAACGACAATAACAACAACAAACATGAAATGAAGATTTCCCATGAAGACATCACTAGCAGTGTCCAACAGCTTTTGGAGGGAAAAGAGGGGAAAAAAATCAACAGAAGACAACTTTGCCTTAAGATAGGTCAAATGAGATCATCCAGGTTAAGTAATAAAAATAGTAAAAGAAAAAAAAGAGGAATAGACTTCCAACACCAGGGACACACCATTAGATATACCAATATGCAGAAAGCAAACTAAGAAAGAGAAAAAAGAAAAAGAGAAAAATCTAGGAAAATTTTAAAAAGAAAGACAGAAGGAATGACCTGAATTCTTCTAAAGTTGCTAACAAATAATATACAAAATGCATCAGTTTAGTGAACTGCAAGTGGGTGGTACTTCAAAAGAAGTTTTACCTACAAAATGTAGCAGAGTTAAGCTGATGGAAAAGAAAGTCTTGAGAATGGTAGGGAAGAGTGGCATCACTGCTCATAAGACTGACAGGTGACTCCTTATCAGAATTCAAGGACAGTAGAAAGCAATAGGTTAATGTATTTATTGCATTGAAAGAAAAGGCTCCTGACCATTCTCAGCCCATTGATATGGTTTGAATATGTTTTATGTCCTCCTCGATTACTGCGAAACTTGGTCCTCAGTGCCAGGAGAAGCTGGAGCTTTAAGAAACGGTTGGGTCATTAAGAATCTGGCAGCTCTTGTAAAACCAACTCATCAGAAGAATGGGCAGTTGAAAAGCATGGTTGTCCCTTCTGTCTTTTCCCTCTGGTGTGAATCCACTCCTCAGCACTGCCATGGTGCAGGGCAAAGTCTCTGCCAGGTGGAGGATGTCTAGCCTTGAAAGCTATGAGCAGAGTCCTACTAAATAAATTCCCCAATGTCAGGTATTCTGGGATAGTAACAGAAAGTGAGTTAAGATATTTAGCAAATCTGTGCTTCAGGAATCAAGGGGAAATGATTGTAAATAAATAAAAACAAGAGAACTTACTTGTTGAGAGTTTTATCCTACCAGAGATGCACAAATACTGTAGGGTACAAAGGAAAGGCATAGACGATAACTTGAGTCTATGTGGAAAAATAGTGCCACTAACTACATAGCCATATGTAGAAGACAGCATAAGTGTATTTTTTCTCTGTGACTTTTTTCTCCTTCTTTCTACTTTTAAATAAATCTGAATAAATTGTATAATCAATAAATATAATTTTTATAATATAAGGAACAGAATAATGGGGAAATGGAGCTAAGTAGGAGCAAGTTTTGCATATTATTTAAGGGTTTTTTTTTTTGTTGTTGTTATAGTATGTTGAAAGGTTAGGTGTACCCTCAGGAAAAAAATCATTAATTTTTAAAAATTTTACAAATGTAAAAATTGTAAAATTAAATATACACAGGCATTATCTACTTAACACAACAGAGACAGGATAGAAGCAATAGAGGAAAGTAACATGGCAAACATGACATACATCAGAAATAGAAAAATTGCAGGAGTGATTCCTATTTCACATGTAATTATGATAAATCAACATGGACAAAACAGTACAACTAGAGGACAGAGATTGTCAGAGGTGATAAGAAAATATAGGTCAATTATATTTATAAATTTTTATTTGTATGTTTTTATACTTGGTGTGTGTGTGTGTGTGTGTGTGTGTGTGTGTGTGTGTGTGTTCATGCGCGTGTGCATGTGTTTGTACATGATCTGTGTGGATGGGATGATGTACTCACAGAGGATGTGTAGAGATCAGAGGAAGACTTTGTACAGTGGTTCTCTTTTTTAACCTTGACCAAGTTTTCAGGGATTAAACTCAGATCACCAGGGTGACTTGGCAATCACCTTTGCCTGCTAAGCCATCTTGCTGGCCTGAAGTATATGATGTTTGTTAGAGATGTACTTTTGTTTCAAGAAAGAAAAAATAGGTTGGAAGTCAATGAATGAGAAAGAGACAACGTCAAAGGCAAACTGAAAGATCTGACAGTGCAATACAGATGTAAGATGAAATAGGTCAAATGATGGAGGCAGAGAAGGGCATTTTATATCACATGTCAGTCTGTAAGAAAGACAGAGAGCTCATAGTTATATGTGTAGCAAGTAATAGGGCATAAAGACATCAAAAATTTAAATAATTAATGAAGAGTAATAATTTTAATAGTACAATGCCCAGTTCTCAAGATAATCACAAAGAAATAAAAGACTTGCAAACTACTATACACTAGCCACAATTAACAGACATTTATAAAATCTTTAATGTAACAGTAAGTGAATTCACCTTCTCATCTTTAGATCATATGGAACATTCTCCAGGACTGATTTGTTAATTCAGAAACAAACCTTACAATGTTTTAAAGAATTAAAATCATTCAAAGTATTTTCATGAACACTAGAAGAAAAAGTCTGAGAACTCATATGTGTGTGAGTGTGTGTGTTTGTGTGTGTGTGTGTGTGTAGAGAAAGAGAGAAACTAAACAGCACAGTAATAAATAAAAAGAAAATAAATAAAATTACACACACACACACACACACACACACACACACACACACTTGCATAGACACACAAATCACCCTTAGTAATTGAGATTAATGTAACATAAGGTGATGCATAATCTATGAAATGCAGATAGAAAAGGAAAGTAATATGGGTAAAAGCATACATTTGCAAATAACAGCCATTTTAAACAAACAAACAAACAAACAAATCCCTCAGGGATTTTTTAAAGAGCATAAAACTAAATCTAAATAAAGAATGACATTGACAGTTAAAGATTGAAGTGCTAATAAACAACCAAGAGCAGAAAAAGAGTAAAGAAATCAATAAAGCAAAAGAGACAAATTCTTTATAAAAGAGAACATAATTGATGAAATCTTTGCTATACTGAGTGAAAGATTAAATTTACCAGAATCAGAAAGAGCATGTGAGCTATAACTTATCATCTCATAGAACTGCAAGGAGTAAAATGACATCAAGACCCATATGCAACCAGATCGGATAACAATAAAATGAACAAAGGCTAAGAATCACACTAACTACGGAAACAGTCAATGAAACAGATAAGTGAACATTCCTACAACAAACATTAAGTGAATAGCCAATGTCTTCTCTAATAGAACTCAGAATTCACTAGTAACTTCTTTTCCTTAATAATATTAAGATAATGACTTCTATTTCCCCTCCATACGTGTGTATTATATGTATTTTTATATATGTTATATATTATATGTATACTATTAAATATAACGTAATCCATTTGTTTAATGTTTGAAAAGTAACCATAGTTGTTCCCATAGTCTTTAAAATAGAGGAGGCTAGAGATGGCCCAGTGGTTAAGATGACTTGCTGCTCTCCCTGAGGTCACAGATTCAATTCTCAGCACCTACACTGATGCTCACACCATCAGAACTTCCAGTTCCAGAGACTTAATGCCCTCTTCTGCTTATAGCATTATGTGCATGTGATATACAAACATACATGCAGACAAAACATCCATACATATAAATGAATGAATAAAGAAATATCATAATTTTTAAATAGAGAAAGTAAGTTTATTATATAGGGGCAGCTTGTTATCCTGATGCCAACATTAGACAAGACCCAAAATCTATTATAAATAAAGACAGAAAACTTCAACAAAACTCTACTAAGTAGAAACTGTGTACATATATATTATAAGAGATTATATACCATAAAAATTAGGTTTTTCTCTTGGAAAGTAAGACTGAGCTACTAGTGAAGCAAATTAGTATATCAAGCCAATATTAATAATTGATTTGTTAATATTTTAAGAAGCCAAATTACATGACTTCAGTAGATACAGGCAAAACTATTTTTAAGGTACTCCTAACAAAATACATTCAACCAAGCAGTTACATTTTTATGAAATAAATAATTTCATTTACAATATCATCCTAAAAAACATTTAGTCATAAATTTGACAAAAGTAAGATCACATGTACATGGATTCACAACAGCATAATTCATTGCAGTCAAGAGTTAGAAACAATGAATAAATAAAATATATGTTAAAAAACAAAATAGGATGGTATTCAACTATAACAAAGAAAAGGAAAAAGTGCATGTATAGTGACCATTCACAGGAAATGACCTGTTGGTATGTGATGGTATTCTTGACACAAATTACAACTGCTTCAAAGGAGGGAACTTCAATAGAGGAGTTGCCTTTATTAGGTTGGCCTGTGGGCATGTCTGTGGATATCTTCTTCATTTCCATACAAACAAGAGCCTAGCCCACCAGGGAAAGTGCCATCCTGGGCTGGTTGGTAGTCCTAGGTTTTATAAGAACAGACTGAGCAAGCCATGAGGAGGAAGACAGTAAGCAGCATTCCTCCATGGCCTCTGCTTCAGTTCCTGTCTCCAGGTTCCTGCCTTGAGTTCCTGTTCTAGTTTCCCTTAATCATGAACTCTAACCTTTAAAATACAATAAACACACACCGCCCGAAATGGCCTTTGGTCATGGTTTTATTACAGCCACAGAGAAGCAAACCACTAGAGTATTTCTATAAAATTCCGACACTATAAAAATCTATAAAAATAGAAAGGATTTGGGGGAAGTATAGGAAGTGATGGTTATTCTCAGGGGCAGGGTTTTCTCCCTAAAAGGATCAAAAATTAGATTGCGTAATGGCTATATGACTGTGCTAGAAATTCTGAATTAAGAGGGTAAATTTTACTGTATATATTACCTTTATTTAATTATTTATTTACTCAATGTGATATGGATGTGTGAGTGAGTGTGTGTGTGTGTGTGTGTGTGTGTGCACATGTGTGTGCAGATGTGTGTGTGTGTGTGTGTGTGTGTGTGTGTGTATCTATTGTACTGTGCATTTGAAGATGATCAAAAGAGAACTTGAAGAAGTCTGTTCTCTTCTTCTGCCATGAGGGTACTAAGGATCAAATTCAGGTCATCAGACTTGGCAGCAAGCACCTTGATCTGTTAAGCCATCTTGCCAGTCCACAGTTTTATGGCATTTGAATTACAGTTCAATAAATCTATTATTTAAAAAGACATCTTAAATAGTATACATTAAAACTGTGGACATTTGAGTTCAATGTAGCAATCTTAGTTCAGGAGCCGGAATAAAGTTCCAAGATTGCTGCTCTGATACCTGACAAAGGTGCTTTGGCTAAAAATCTCATCAGTAAAATCCACTCATGTTCCACACACACCCCGCTCCCCTGCCCAGCCCATTTGGAAAGCCAGCTAGAACTCTAGCTCAAGTTACAAAGGAAAGTATATGCATATTATTTAACCAAAATTTCCATGTTCTAAAGTGACATGTGGTCCCTGAACTATAGCGGGAAGGGAAGACTTGCTCCAGAGAATCACCTTTTGGTTTTGTGGGATTAGAAGATGTTGTGTGTGTGTATGGGGGTGTGTGTCAGGGCAGGTGTAGTATAAGAGGCCAAGACAGTAGAGGATCTCATCTAGGAAAAAATATGATTTCTTGTTTTGAATTTCATACAATGCTTCCTGAAAAGAAAGCTTCAAATTCTTCAGGCCAAATGTCTGTGGCAATGTTTTCTAGCTGTATCATACCTATAGGCTGTTTTTATATCAGTCCAATACTCTCACATCACTTGAACAGTTTCCTGGAAGCATTTGCACTCTCTCCTTCTAAACATAGCCACATTCCTTGTGTTACCTAAAATTTAAACTATCTAAATTCTCATCAGCGCTGTGTGGGTTAGAACTCCAGCCAGGGACATGCGGCCACAGGCCACATCACTGACATCTCATGTGACAGAATGCCAACATTGTGAATCATGCGAGACATTCAATAGCTACTTCACAAATATTTAAGTGGCACTTTCCATCCAGGAATATATATGTTTGCTGACAAGTTGGAGGTATAATTCATAGAGGAAACCTGTCATGATACACATCCTGCTCTGTAGCACACGGGAGTGCATGGCTCTTCATCTTCTTCAGAGCTAATATCACCTACATAGTATTTTTCTACTAAGCATAAGGACCATATCTCTGGATCTAACTTTCCTCTGCTATTTAGAATTTCTTCAAGTTTCCCCTAAAGTGAGAAGTATGAGCATTATCTTTCTGCTGCATTTATAAAGAACAGACTTATTGACTTGTTTTCTTGCAGTTCTGAAAGCTGAGAAATACAAGATGAAGGAAGGGGTCAGGCATGTTCTGGGAAAAGGTCTTTTCTCTGTGTTATCCCAGAGTGTCTGGAAGAGCAAGATAGGAAATAGTGCATGTTTTGTAAGAGAGAAAGCTTTTCATGAGAGAACTCCCAGAATGATGGCTGGCCCCCACTCATTTCCCAAATCTCTCCCATTAGGCCCCACCAGTCAACATATGACCTCTGGGTACACATTCCAACCAAGGTCTTATCACCTTGTATCACACATAAAAGAAAATAGACCAAGGAAAACCCTCGACTTTGATATGCCTACCTTAACATTAGCTAGATTTTAAGGCTGTAGACTGTATCCTCTAGGCATTGTGGCTATGTGGAAACCTCAAGCATTTTTTAGAGCTTGCAGGTTTCAAGACTTGCATTGCTAGGAGAGTTCATTTCCCAGATGTCTTTTACTGAGGAGATGTGGGCTAATGTCTGTTCATTCCAAGCAGGACACTAACAGCACACAAATAAATAATTACTCTACATGAGTCTAGCTAGGTGTGCTTTCACACCTTTTATTTTCAAGGTCATGGATGTCCAGAAAACTTGAGTTTTAAAGCAGTACTTGAACCATCACTTATAGATATTTAAACAAAAAACAGGTGTAGGATGCTTTACTTAGAAAAAGAAAGAAAGAAAGAAAGAAAGAGAGAGAGAGAGAGAAAGAAAGAGAAAGAAAGAAAGAAAGAAAGAAAAAAAGAAAGAAAGAAAGAAAGAAAGAAAGAAAGAAAGAAAGAAAGAAAGAAAGAAAGAAAGAAAGAAACTGTATCCCATGCAATGGCAGTATCTCTTTGGGTGTAAATTTGCCCCACATGTTTTCAAAGTGCCTTTGACTGTTATAAAAACAGTGCAGTATAACCACGACTTCTCACAGAAGTTTCATTGCTATAAATAATGACGTGGACTGGAAATTGGTGAGATAAGTAGCGAAGCCCCACCACTGATCCACAGACCCACACTCTAAATTTGAACTGGATTGTGCTTCCCACACAAATAGTATTTTCAAAACTGCCAGATTGTGTGGAGTAGAAAGGGACGGCTGATATTTTGGTTTGAAAGTCAAGTTGTTGTCCAATGCAATAAAGGACATAATGTAAATAGAAGCACAGATTACAGCACATTTTGTCTCTTATTTAATCTTGATGCATTTTGAAAGTTGGACATGTTGGAATTAATTCTTTATTCTATGATGATGACTAATGTTATTACCACTTTGGTATCATACTCATTAAAATCTACATAATTCACATTTGCATTCATATACACATTTACCACTTCTCCAGTCCAAAAATATCCCACTGAACCCTGACCAATGTGTTTGTACATTTCCACAATGCTCCTTCTGGGATCCCCAGGCCACATAACACAGCAAAGAGTTCATTAGGACCATGTCACCAGCATAGCTATAATTAAGGCTGCATCAGCAATTTCAGGGTTTATAACTCTGCTGTAAAGTTGTTCTCTGGGATGAAACTCAGCACAAAAGCTCAACCTGGGAATAGATAGTTTACCAGATCTGGGGGAGTGAGTGCGTAGGGGGATTGATTTGGTTGTTTATGATTCTCTGCACTGCTCAACTGACTCTTTGTGGCATTTGAATCAGGTTGTTTTATGGGCTTGGTGATCATCAAGAACTGTCATTATCACTAGTGTTTGTGTGTACTTCACTTAGACTGTAAATATCACAGAGACTTGGCCAGTGCTTCTGCCTATATTCCTTCAGTGGGGACACTATGCATAGAAATGCAATTCACTTGGAGCAAGAGGTACTCTAATTAGGTGGCAACTGTGCCATTTCATTTAAGTAGATAGACTGAGTTCCACAGTCAGTCATACATTCTTGTCAAGTAGATACTGCACCACACAGCCTCAAATTGCTCTGAGATATTTGATTGGTAAATCGCTGGAAGGGCTCAGAAAAGTTTAGATCCAGCTCTGTTAGAAAACTGCTACTGACACTCCTAGTGAGGAACAGGAGGAACAGTTGGTGGCTGCTTGGGGTGAGTGTAGTCACTGGAAGCTTCCCAATACCCCAGAGGCCTATCCACACTTGTGCATCTTGTGTTCATCAGCAGAACTAATAGGACTCAGTGGGATAACTAACCAACTAACTAACTAGCTAAGTAACTAACTAACTAACTCAGTAAATAATTATAATAAAAGGAAATGAAGTTGGAGGAGGGGTGTGATGGAAGATCTTAGAAAGGTTAGAAGAGGGCAGTTATGAAATGGGTACAATCAAGCTATATTGTATATATGTATGAAAATTTCAAAGAACAATTAAAACATTAAGAAAGATTTTTTAAAAAGCTTGCAGCCCACATTTCACAGTCACTACAAGGGGACCATCCCAACTGGAAGGCCCACAAATTCTGTATATTCTTGGGTTGCTTACTGATGGTGTCACTTGTTCATATTAGTTTTGTTACTTACAATTTAATATAAAATGTATTCTGCTTGCACCAAACCTCTCTTCTTCCCCCTACTGCTACCAATCTCCACTCACAGGCATCAGTCCCTCTTCCAGATCCATGAACTTTTGGTTAGCTCATGTGTATGAGTACTGAGGTGTCAGTATCCATGGGAGTCTGGTTGGCTCCTGAGTGAGTTCATGACTAGAGATAGCAGTTACCACTTTCTTTGAATATGTCTGTAGCAAATAGTCTAGCAGTGAAGGTAGGGTTTCCTTAACCAATCCTCTGTTCATTCCTTAGTGTTGACCGACCTAGTCCAATTCTCTGCAATTTCAGTGAGTTCTTGATTGCAATGGTTGTATTTTGCTCAGGAGATGACATTTCTCTGCCCTTTTGCCTATCTTCTGATTATTATATTCTTTCTAAATCCTTTATCCAAAGTAGATCCTGAATTTCTGAGATGGTTGTATAAATGTCTTATTTATGGCTGAGAATTCACACATCGCTTATTCTCAATACCCTGTATAACCACGAGTCTCTTCTCTATCTTTGTTCACTAGAAAGAGAGGTTTCTATGAGTAAGGCTGAAAGGAGTATGTGTCTATAAATATACAGAAGGCAGTTTGATACCACGGAAGTTTGTTAAACAATACTATTCAGCTTATCTCTAGGGACTATAATATCCGTGTGTGTGTGTGTGTGTGTGTGTGTGTGTGTGTGTGTGTGTGTGTAGGTGTGTGTACATGATATTTTTAGTACCAAACCTGAGTTTTCTCTACTGTCGAGCCAGTCTCAAATCCAATTAGACAGTAGTTGGTTGACCCCATAAGGGTAGTGCCATTGTTACACAGTCGGCACACCTTAACTGGCAGGTTGTTCTAAAACTGGTAGGATTCAAGCCTGGATAATACTATTGATGCATTTCCTCCCCAGCAGCCTGCATAGCAGCTCTGGGAACTATGAAAGTTATCTGGCAGGAAGGAAGTTTCTAGATAAGTTCTAGGATGATTTCCCTATATCATGCATGGAAAATGTGCTGTCTTCAGCAATAAGGTCTTATCTGTACCTCCTCCTTTGCAGATGTTACCATCTTGAGACACTTGACTATAGTATGAAAGAACAGAACAGGAGTTCACTCCTGTTATAGTCAATTTGTGGTTAGGGACATTGTTATATTTGATACAAGTTTAAATGTAGTCTTAGGCAGTTATCCAAATAATTAGAAACCATGGGTTTTTTTTTTTAAATGAGGGAATAACTATTAATGGCATGTGCAATAATTACAAGCTGGAAGTTAGAACTCCAGCAAAATGAAATAGGATACAAACATTCTTCCAGTGCTTTTATCCATCTAGTTTTGGACAAATGGCTTAACACCATTAAGCTTCCATTCCTCATGTATAGTATGTGTATTCATACAAGGAATTGGATAATATATAAAATCTGACAGCCCTGAAAAGCACAGCACATAGGACACAATGGCAGTTATTATGTCGAGTTGTATTTGGCCTAATTAGAATGGCTTTTTAATTTGTCACCTATCATTTGCTATTCACTCATTTTCTCATGGACTTGTTTCCACTGTGCCAGACTCTCTGATGTGTCTGGAGAACATGCGGATCTGGATTGGCATCATCCCTTTCCTTCTTAGATAAAATTCTAGTGAAAGAGACAAAAGCTATTAGATAAACAAAATAATCATGAACTTTGGCAGGTGCTAAGAAGGAGACAGGTAACAGGTTCAGATCGAGACTAACAACCAGGAGATCAAAATGAGTCTTAGTTCTAAACATCCAGGGAAGGCTTCCAGGAGAAGGTGTGTATAATGCTGATACGTAACAGACCAAAAGTGGTTGTAAGACCTGCTCAGAACAAGGTATCTCAGGCCAGCAGGAACAAACGGTGGAAGGTGCTTGGGATGGATGCTCAAGGACTTGAGAGAAGACCATTTTTCTGGGTTAGGGCTATCATATTCTCCAGGTTCTTTCCCACCCGGCAACCTGAGTAAATGACCAACCATTCTAGGAATTTCTTTTGAAGACAAATCAATGGCAGATGCAAACACGTACTCTAATGAGGCCTCTTCTTGGTGGATCTGGTTTGAAGACTTTACTAGGAAGGGATTATGAGGGAGTATGGTATTCATGCTATCACCCGAACTCCTCATGCAAAGAGAACAGACCTCAAGAAGTCAAGGGACCATAGTTGGACATAGTTGCGTATGCATGGTATCATTATAATGTAACCAAGTAGTCTGGAGTTTAAAATGACATTCAGATCAGAACAATCCTATTTTGGAGTTCCCTGTGGTGGTGGGGTAGGTGTATGTGGTTCCTCAATATTTGAAAACTGAGATCATGTGGTGAACTAGCTGTTTTACAACAGTGAGCCAAAAACAGAAGCATCCTCTCTTCGAGTTCTTTTAGATGTTTAGGTCCTATATGATTAAACTCGTGCATGAAGTATATTCTTCCAGAAGCATGTCTCAAGTTGACCAGTGAAAGATGTTTCTAAGAAAGTCAGTGGTGACTGAGATCTTCCTCTCTGGTCAAAAGGGGTATCAGCAAACATCCATATCTGGGGCTGGATTGTGTCACAGGGTGATCTGAAATAGACTTGGAGATGTTAGATGTTCTCAGTATCTATGTACAGACAAGGATAGGAGGTGGTGCTCACAGGGGTCCCACTTGGTGAAAGTAGTTTTGATGGCAGAACCACTTCTATAGGTGGTCTTTTCTATGTTGTGGGGTCTTTTGTACCACCCTTTATCCCTCTAATTTAACCCACTATCACTAGATAGGAAGCATAGAGGGGGAAAGAGAGAGAGAGAGAGAGAGAGAGAGAGAGAGAGAGAGAGAGAGAGAGGACTATCTCAGAATCTAATTTATTTTCCTTTACTTTTTTTTAAGTATGACTACTAGCAAACAGCAACCAACCCTTAAATGACCCACAACCACCCACACTGCCTATTGAGGCTCTAGCATTTACACACCCTCCGAAAAGTTTCCAGAATCCCAAACATCATTCAATTGAAACTATCTGCAGCTGGAAAAAACAAAAACAAAAACAAAAACAAAAACAAAAACATGCTTCTTGTAAAGCATTAGGCAAATCATAGTCAGCTGCTATAGACACTCCAAAGCAGCACAACATACCTACACCTGAGGTTAAAATGCAAACCCATTTTTATTTCTGTGTTTTTGTAAAGAACCCAGAATTCTAGGATTCTCACTACAGACTTTATTTCTATACTTTGGAAATACATTTGGAATCATCAGTCATAATTCTACCAGGTTGTAACCTGTCCACTTCCAGGAAAACAGTATGTTGAATCTCCTTCACACCTCTCCTCCCTATATAAAATACCATTTTTAGTGCTTTGAATCTTTAAAATCCAAGAACATGTACAAGATCAGCATATTTTCCTTATTTCCTCCTCTCTAGCTAAAATAAATATCTCTAGGACCTCTAGGTCTTTCTAAAGGACCTTCAGAACTTAATTTGAGTGCCTTGTCATCACAGGGTGAACAGAAAATTCAAATTTTCATTAGGTATTTTTTTGGTTAGTATCATCTTGCCTTAGTTTATTGTTTGTTGTTGTTGTTTGTTTGTTTTTGTTTGTTTTGTTTTTTTATGCATTGTAAACTGCACTGAGTGTTTTCTGGCTTTGCTTTGTGAGTGTTACTAGATTGTTAAATAACGATGTAGCAGCAAGCAGTTATCTAGTGCTTTCTCAAGGACTTCTTATTTGCAACTCCAAGAACATAGAAAAAGTATTCTCTGTAAACGTTTCAAAGTAATAGTGTCTGGGCTTCATCTGCTTGATTTATTCTCAAGATACTACAATTATTTTCAAAGAAAGAGATTGGGTGAGCCATAGAAAATGCCCCCTCTCTTGGATTGTGTTGGAAGCTCAGTTAGGATCTTGAAGAAATGTTCCTGGGATGTGTTAGGCCATCCCTATCAATTGTGGTTTATCCACCTTGATTCTTTACTTGTGAGTTACTGTAAATGCAAAGAAATTATACATATGGTTAAATGCCAGGAGAAATTCATTCATTCATTGCACACCATGTTGTCACACTCACATGATGTTTGTTCACACTTAAAACAGTGTTTTCATTATAGATTCAGGAAGAGTTGGGCTTTGAGTTATCACTTGAAAGTGAGGAAGAACTGGAAAACTTACAGCTAGGAAGAGATAAAGGATGTGGCACGAGGAAGGGGCAGGCAGGTTTTGTTTGAACAACTCATTTCTGAGCAAGAAACTTGCTGGTTTAACACAGAAACTGGGTCCATGCCACTCTTGGAGTCTCATAGGATTCTGCCACTTATAGTGCTTATCTGTTCTCTGGAACCTGAAATCTGTAGTCACCAGGACAGGGACAATGCCTAAGGGGGAGGTAGCTTCTCAATTAGTCTTCAACCACCCTCTGCTCATGTTCAGGCCCATGTGTCTCCCCATTCCTAGGCAATGGTTTGGGTCTTAGGAGTTTCTTTCAAAACAACATTTCACTTCTGAGTTTGGGTAATAAAATGGTGAAGTTTCCTCCTTCAGTCCCCCACCTTCTCTGCTTACTTACTTTCATGATGCAAGCTGCCTGCCAGAAGAAGTGTGCAGGAGCCTGTGAGTAGCATAGGCTCCACATTGAGCAGCTTGCTAGGAACTGAATCTAGCCAAAGCCACACAAATGAGCCCATCTTTCCTTTACCTGGAGAGTTTGGAGCAGAGCTTCCACTTTGGCTGAATTCTTGGCTGCAGCCCTATTAGATACCTAGAAAGCAAGGACGCAGCTACATTGTTCCCAGATCCTTGGTTTATATAACATATGTATTTGTTTTAAACTATTACATTTTATCCTAAGTTATTACATAGCAACAGATAAGCATAGTTACTCCAGTAAAGGCAACTTGCTTTACCTACTGCAGAATATATACCTGACTCCACAAAAGCAGCTCATGAAGACATTTTCCAAAGGATTCTATGTGAAAACAGTGAACTTTCTTACTCCTTTGCCTGTAGTTTTAGAGACATATTAATATCAGAATCTCTCAGCAGCTATGAAATGAGGTAAGGGTGACTCATGGTGGGTGAGTCAACCACTGTAGACTCTGACCTACTAATATGTTGTGTGTATGATAACTATCCTTTTAAAGTCCAGTCACATGTGGCCCATGGCATTTGGGGTTATAATGGAGCTAAAAGTTTCCTATCATCTAGTGATACTGTGACCAGTGAAATGCTACAGCATGAAGCATGACTTCCTGTTTGTGATGATGCCGGGATAAGCAAGCCCACTGCAGTGTCTGTCACACATGAGAATGGCACATGCAGTTAGTACAGACTTCTTGATAATGAAAGCAAAATGCTATGTGAATGATTTGTATATTTGTTTTATATATATATATATATATATATATATATATATATATATATATATATATACATATATTTTGGTTTTTGAGACAGGGTTTCTCTGTATAGCCCTGGCTGTCCTGGAACTCACTTTGTAGACCAGGCTGGCCTCGAACTCAGAAATCTGCCTGCCTCTGCTTCCTGAGTGCTGGGATTAAAGGCATGCACCACCACACCCAGCTTATTTGTTATATTTTAAATTGTTTATTTTAAGTACTTATTGATTGTATACCATGTTTCCTATAATCCAGCAGGAGTGTTACCAGAAACCATCACATAATCTTCTATCCATGTTGACCATCTCTTGATTGAGTCTAGAGCTCATACTGGGATATTGGCCTGTACTCTTTATGGTCTAAATGAGTGTGTGTCATGATGTTCACTTTATACCATGGGCCTCAGTCTATGTCCCTGTTATTAAACAACACATACTCACAGGGATTATCTTTCAAATATTCTACAATATGTCACAGATCCACCTTGAGAATCTTACTGGTGATGGCAAGTACCCAGAGTGGCTACACAGGGAGATGGCTAGGAACACAGCAGACATCAAAAGCAGCTTCCTTCCCAGCAGTTAGAAGGAGGAAGGGTTGCCACCTTCATCTGAAACATAGGTAAGGAGGCTCACTGAGGGTAAAGGGCACAGGGCTAAATCATGGTAAAGGCTATGTGAAACAGAAAAGCCATTTTTGACTGATACCATGTGTATCCCTTAGTGGCACTGTTCTCTGTTCTCTGCAGGCTCTCAGCTGGAAAATAGGGTCTCTCTTCATGACTCTATTCAGTGAGCTTTGGAACCACCTCCATGGTATTGTGCTGGGTATAGAGACAAAAAATGAATGTGATCAGAGTGCTGTGGGGTGTCTTTAGTTCCCAAGGTTCTGACATTTAGCTTTTAAATGCTACACACAATGCACTAGTATTTGATTCAAAAACGCATTAACAGCTTAACATATTCAAATATCAGAAATGGGAATTTGGGACTGCTAATGCTAAGGTTCTTGATTCAGCTGCTAGTTTGTTACCGCTTGATTGCTCTGTGCTTCAGCCTCCTGAGCGCTCGGATTGTAAGCATGTACCACCACATTTGGCAAACATTTATTTCACTTTGACTCATTTGCACAGTTCTGGGAACAGAACTTGGAGCCTTACCCTTTCGAAGGAAGCCTTCTCCCCAGACCTGCATGGAGCTGTTTAATGTTCTTATTGACAAGCACACACATATATGTTAATGCATGTTTTTGCAGAATGTCTTATATTCCTTAACACATTTCTTTACATAAACTTTGCATTCTTGAGATTCTTACGTATGACACACTGCTTTATGAACTATATACCTCTATTAGCAATTTCAGCCAATTCAGTTTGCTTTTTAGTAGTAGTGTCATGTTTTATGGATGTTGTTTACATTTTATGCATATGATAGCAGTAACTATGGGTTAGACTGAATTGAAAATGGAAAGAAATATAATTTATGTCTAGGTTCAGGAGGTTCTCAGATATAACAGTAAATCTTCAAAGCAGTGTTTATTATCAACTGGCTCAGTCCTTCTGAATAATTATTCTGTCATTGAAACCTAGCAATATTCAATACATTTGACTTGAGGTGTATGTGTGTAGGCTTGGCCTCAATCAATAACATCATCTGCCTCATTGCTTCAGGTGAAAATGTCTGTTTGGGGTGTTTTTAGCTGTTCAAAAAATAATTCACTGACTAATTCTTACCCAAGTTCACCTTTTTGAGTTTTCCTGGGACCGCTCATTGGGCATCAAGTGTGAGGAGTAGATCAAAGGTTAATGATACTTAATTGGACTTCATTAAGTGATAATATAAGTTCTGGAGCTCCTCATTACACGCCAGGACTGGACAGCAATGTCATAACATCAAGAAATAATGAACCAGAAGCCATGCATTATCATGCACTGGGACACTCCAGCTGCTTATTATGTTTCGGATATATTGTCTCTACTGAGGTATAGAGTGAGGTGCATGTTAATATCTTGGTCAAGTTCCAGTTTTGAGAAGAATCATATTTTCATATAATAAAGACTCTCTGGTTGGCACTGTTAGGATTTAAACAATGATTGAGTGCTGTTTATCTTTTATTAGTATTTATTAGCTGCCTTCAGCCACAGGAGACAAGGTTATTTGATCCTTCCCCGGGATCTACAGTCTACTTGAAGCAGTTTCCTGTTCCTGCATATCTTTTGAATTTAGGGACTGTCCATTCCCTTATTTCTGTGGTTGGCAATTTCTAAAGCCACTTAATGAAAAGAACATATTTGCAAGTAAGCATATTCTATTTACATCGGACTCCAGGCTGCAGATCTCATTTTGATTCTAGGATGGAAACCCATGCATACAAAACAGTAGTAACTGTCATTAACATGTCAGGGAGAACGAATGCGCAAATGTGCGGCATAATGCCATGTGCTTCAGAGATAACCACAAGGCCGGGGTAATGAGCTGACCTTGGCCTTCTGGAGCTCAAAGCTAATACACTAAAAAAGATAGCACCCTTCCTCACAATTGAATGTAATCATCCCTAATCTGTAACCCAAGCAGAGAGCTCAAATTGTTCATCCAAACACTAGCATTAAACTACCCCTCTCTAAGATGTCAGCACGATGCTTTAGATTCCTATGCCTGACAGAGGAAGTGGGCAGTACAATGAGCCTCTTGTGCTGTGTTCTCTCTCCAGTTTACCATGAATAAAGGAGCAAATTATTAAGTCAACACTTTATACTAATTCAGGATAATTGACTGTCATGATGGGCAGGATAGAAAGGATAAAGAAAAAGAGGTCAATGCCCCCACCAGAAAACAATCATCATCAGTGGACTCTGCAGTTAACCTTACTTGAGCCCACATATTAAGGATGCCATAAATATAAGGTATATCAACATACATTATTTTCCTCTTGTAAGTTGTTAAGCTCTGTGTGTTAAATGGCATTTTTATCCCATTCATTTCAAATCAATAAATTTTTAACCCTGTTATGTGGCAGGAAATATGTCTCAATGCTGCCTGCATAAAAATCACAGCTTGCATCCTAAAAGGAGATGAGATAGATTATTTTGGAGCCATTATGAGTGAGTGCCCATATGCCAGGAAGACAGATTTGAGTTACCCCAAATTCCATGTTTCAACATGGAAGCCATTTTATAGGCTTTTTATAGTTTTACAGAACAACAAAAGTCATAAATCAAAACAAGTTTAAAAATACATTGAGGGGTACACCCTAAGCAAATACAGCAGGATGGGGGAAGCTTTCTTATTTTAAAAAAAGAAAAAAAAGTAGGGCAACAATGTGATATCTGATGACATGACATCATAAACTCATGCACTGGTAAAATCTAGTCTTCTGCTAAATCAATAGCTTCTGAAAGAAAGTTTTATATTCATTATCACAACATGATAGTTCAAGGTTCTTCAACAATTCCCAGACACTTCTAGTATTCTTTCCTAATTCTTTTAGGAAGTTGAACTTACCTTTTTGTCCCCATGCACTGCTTTCCTTACACCTCCCAGGAATTTGTGCTCTGAACCTTAACTCAGCCCCTTGCATTAAAACAACAGCAGACTGTGGGTTAAAACCCTATTTTCCTGAGATGTGAATGTTGAGAGTGGAAATGAAGGCCTTTCTAGTTTGCAGCACCAGATCCCTTCCTCTCTTGCATGTAGATGGGAACATGGTAGATATTCAATACAAACGCCATGTTCTGATAAGCAGACAAAGGCATTGCATTGGTTATGTGATTAATGATCTCCACCATGGTTCTTTGGCTTTAAAAAACATGTGTCTGGTGCATTTAATTCTCTGTGCTGAAGGAAAATTGGCTTCGCATGGCCCACAGAGTCATCATTGTGTATTTATTATATACTTCTCGGGAGCTCTGCCTGCGTCATTCAGTCAAGTCCTGAGCCTTCATGATTTAACAGAAATATTAAGCGTTTGCATTTTTTCTAAGTTGACCTTTTGTTGAATTTATTTCCTTGGCTGAGGACAATCTATGTCTCATCCTTACCTGAATCTGGAAATAATTATTGATTTCCTGTGAACATCCTTGGGGTCTCCTACAACTTCCTCATCTGGGCATCTGACCTGCCTGGGTCATCTCTTCTCCTTTTTTGCTTTTTCTCCCTATGCCCCATCCCTGCCTGAATTCCTTCAGCTCTTTTTCTAGAGAACCAATATGTTTAAAATGCTCTCAGCTCCTAAGGAAACTCAAGCTTTTGATAACAGCATGCACAACGCCCTGCCCCGCCCCCTTCACTATCAGTTAGCATTTCAAAGCACACCCTGAGCTAGTCCATAGATGATGCTACTGGGAGTCAAGTCTGCTTCTTGCCTCTTCCAGATAATTAGCAGATTCTTTAAAACTTGTGAAACTGTGAAAACAATGAGTCAAGCCAGTTTGCTTTTCTGATATGCTCACCTCCTGCTTCATCCTTACTATGCTTCACACACCAGCTTCACATGAAATTTCAGTGGAGAAACTAAGAGTACACCGGAGCCCTGAGCTGCAAGTTCTCTACCTCATTTCCTTCAGTGTGGAAAAAAATAAAGACAAAAACAAAAAACAAAAATCCCAAAAAACCAAGCACAGCATTTTTGCTTACTCCACACATAACCTGGGATCATTTTCTGTTCATCAGTAGCTGATCAAGGTACTTTCTGAACTTCTGTTGATGGAACTATAGCACATGGAAGTCTTATATAAAGCATAAATGCAAGGCTCAGTAGATTAGCAGAAAGGGGCTTCGAACAAAAAATGCTAGACTTTTGTATAGGAGATTTTTTACATGTGCTTTCTGGTCATTCCTACCCCTAGTCAAAGGTTACATTACCCTTTTGGTTTTACAAATTAGTTTTGCCTGTTCTTAACTTTCACAATGGCTTTACATATATGGCTTCATCAATTCTACAGCATGCCTGTGAACCTGGTTGTGTGTGATGATATAGCTCACCACTGCATGACAGGATTACAGAGACATGTTCAGAGGAACCCTGTAGTATTGTTTTTCCATTTTGAGCTCATGGCGCTAACAGTCTTCCTGAGTTCTTCTCAGGAAGTGTGTCTTAGTTGACGTGAGATACTTAGCATGTGATAAACTCAGTTACCCAAAGCCAACTGGGGAAGAAATGGTTTATTTTGTTTTATAGCTTGTAGTCCATCATCCAGAGAAGTCAGGGTAGAGAGGTAGGGGAAGTCAAGGGAAGAACCATTGCAGAGGCCATGGAGGAACATCACTTACTGAACACTTCCCATGGCTTACTTAGCTTGCTTTTATATAAACTAGGACCTGTCCAAAAAATGACATCGTCCACCATGGGCTGGACCCTCTTAAATCAATAACTAATTAAGACAATTCACCACAGGTAAATCTGGGGAATGATTTTGGGTTCTCAGGTGCAAAGTACTGTGTAGCTTTAGAAAAGAGCACCACACATTTTCCCTACCCATTTCAAGTTTGTACTCAGTCCAGGAAGAGTAGATGTTGATTCTTGACTCAACTTCTTCTAAGTACTTGGTTCTGTCAATCTTCTTCATTTTCACCATTGTAATGAGTACTGTGGTGGCATTGTGGTTTCAATTTGTGTTTCATTAAGTAATAAAATCGAGCACTTACTCATAACTATGATTATTCATGTAATTACAGACTGCTGGAATATTATGGTTTGCGGTTGCTATTTCAATCTGGCATGGTCTTGCTCTACTTTTCCTTTAGATTTTCCGTTGCATTTACAACTTACTTGTGGATGGGTTTGAGTGCACATGTGGAAACACACATGCTTTGGAGAGCATGCAAATGTCAGAGGACAGCTTGAAGCAATTGGTTCTCTCCTTCAACCATGTTCAGGGCGTTGGATGTAGGTTGTTAGGCTAGGGGCAAGCATCTTTCCCCACTGAACCATCTCACCAGCCCTCACTCTGTCCTATTGAAATGATAAAGATCTTTCATATTCTGAACATAAGTCCTTCGTTATTTCTATTGCATGTGCTATTCTGTGGGTTGCTTTATCATTTTCATTTTTTCAGCATTTTTAATTAGATATTTTCTTAATTTACATTTCAACTGCTATCCCGAAAATCTCCTCCCCCTCCCTCTTTATCATTTTCTTAACAGTATGCATTTGCTTGCTTTTATATCATTACAACATTAGTTTTAATGTTATCAGTTTTCTAAGTGTGTTTTACATCTTGTTGGGGGTGCTTAATCAAGTTATTCAACCTAGACTGTCTGACTTTCCTAGACAATAGTAGGAATAATTTTATAAGGTTGATTCTCTCAAATAACTGGATTGTCATTTCCCTTTAAAATTCCTTGGGTGGGTTTTTCCCCTTCTTATCTATTCTTCAGGTTATAAAGTTTCTGGCTTGTATTCTTTTCTATGGAGTATTTTAACTATTATCCCTCTGTATAAAGAACATAAATAGCTCTGACATATATATATATATATATATATATACTACCATTGGGAGAGATTATCTTTCAATTTTATTCTTAATATGTTAATAATCACTTGTGTATTTACATCATTTTCCTTCTGCCATCCCATCCTATACCCCCTTGCTCACCCTTGAATTCATGCCCTCTGTTTATTTAATTGTTGTATATATGCACATATTCATTGTATATTCATCTCTCTGTGTGTGTGTGTGTGTGTGTGTGTGTGTGTGTGTGTTCATGCGTGAATGAATATATAAATGCAACCTGCTGAGTTTATTTAAAGTTGCTTGTGTTTACATTTTGGGCTGACCACTTGGGGTTGGAATAAGACTTAGGGGGCTCATTCCTGAGGAGGACTGATGTCCTACTCTTCACAATCCTTAATTGCCTGTATCTCTTCATCTATGGGTTAGGTCTAGTGAGATTTTATGTTTTCATTTCCTATATTCATTGAGACTCTCATCTCTTATATAACAACTATCATCTCTTATATTCTTGTATAGAATTGTGTTTCCATTAAGAATTTGGTCTTATTGACTTTGACAGGTGACTGCATTTTCTTAAATCTGAATTCTTTCCTCTTGTACTGAGGACAGCCTTGCAGTGAAGGAAACATAGATTAGTTATGCCATCCAACCTTTGGCCTGGGGCTCCACTGGTTCAAGTATGGCCTCATTCCCTGACATTTTATTTCCTTAATAGATGTGTGTGGCATGAAATGGCAAGAGTTTGTGACCATCTCATGGATTTTTAGGTTCAGACTCTGGCCATCAGTGTTTGACAATGAGACTCATGTTGCATGTGTGCTAATGATTGTGTTATTTGGGGCTGGATTATGGCAAGTAATCTTTGATGTGTAGAACAAAATTTTGGAATATACAATTACAGGATGAAAGTTAATAGAGATCATAAATTGTTCACTATCATAGTCTCAATAACCAGCTGTATAAATGTTCAAAAAAGGTTGGATTAAAGAAAGGATGCAGTGGGCATTGTGGGTAGCACTCTCTCATCCTGTTCTTGGTCATTACCCTTCAGCATGCTTGTCCACATTTACTGGCATACAGCATGTAACCTAATAAAGAATCTTGTTTAAAAATGTCCTTCAAATTAATCTTTAACATTGTTTGAACCCATTTCTTTTTACCTCTCTTCCATACATTCCTGTTTCTGAAATGCTGCCTTACATGTTTGTTCATGGCTGGATAGAAAGCTTAGGTGATTATGTACTTGCCTTGTAAACATGAGGATCTTAGTTTCTTCTCCAGAGGTGGTGGGGTGGCATATACTTGTAATTCCAGTGTTAAGGATAGGCAGAAATTAGGAGCTTGCTCTCCAGCTAGCCTAGCCTACTAAGTGAGCTCCAGGCTTAGGAGGAATTCTGTGTAAATAAAGTAATCAATGTGAGATGACCCTTGAGGCACGTCACCTAATTCTGACTCCATGCCTGTACTTGTACACACCTGGACTTGCACACACATGAACACAGATCCACACAATCACCTCTATCAAACACGGCTGCCCCCACAGGCTGCCTCCTCTGGATTGCCCTGCCTCATTGAGACCCTCCCGCTTTAACAGTGGCCCTTCCACAGTTCACCTGTGGGTCAATAACCAAAACTTGAGCAAGAAAATGTAGCCAAGGTAAACAATGTAGTGTGTGAATTCTTGATCCCAATAATAAAAATCAAGGGTGTTGTTTTGATTGCTGCATGACTTGTACTGAAAATCTCTAATCTCCCCTTGCCTCTGATTCTTTACCTCTACACTAAGCATGATACTTTTTCCTTTTCTTAAGATGCTTTAAATTTAAAATAAGATGATTCATGATAAGGGGTAGTATGATACCAGGCACAGAGGGGCTGCTGTTAATACCACTGCTGTCACTGCTGTAATTCCTAGTGTCACTATTGGCATTATTAGTCATTGGCACGGGGAAATTTTCCCTAGTGTGTGGCTGAACTTTGAAGCCTCAGTTAGAGAGAAGCAGGTTGTTTGATGAGAATGAATTAGAACAAAGGAAGCTGGTGAACTTCAAAGCTATTATATTAACCTACTGTCGCTGAAATGAATTGTCTTGCTCTACATGAAGGGGAATCTGTCAAAAGAACTGCTGTTAGTCATGTGGAATCAGCCTGCTTCCTACATTGAATGGTGTCAGAGAGAGATACGAACGAATTCCAACATTTGTCATTCTGTTCTCTATTCCTTACTTGGTGTCACTCTTTTATGTCTGCATTATCCTGTAGTGAAAGAAACGAGTAATTAGATCACAGCTTATCTTGCATCCTCTGCAGGACAGCCTGGCAGCCTCTCTAGTACTGACAGTGTTTCTGAATATGTTCTAAATGACACCAAGAAGCCATTGGAAGGCAAGATCCAACCAAGTCGTCCTTCCAGAGGATGGTTTGACTTATGAACTTGAACTCAGTTTTCATTGAGTTTTGTTTTCTGAAGGCAAAACAGTAACATGGGAACTATGCCCTTTCAGACTTCACTGGAAGAACATGATACCTTTCTCTGCCACCATAAGCATCACAACCCACTCTCCTGTAAAAACACACATTAACAAGGAAAGGATAGAGATTTAAACATGTCTTAAGGGACACAAAAAGCCTTTGTGAATGAAAAACGTAAAGACATGGGTCAGGGAGACTTTTATGAATATGCTACATCTTTTTTTTTTTTCTTTTTCTTTATTGGATATTTTATTATTACATACATTTTTTTTTTAAAGGAAAGGATTCTCCTCTTTTTTTTTTTTATTATATGTAAGTACACTGTAGCTGTCTCCAGACACTCCAGAAGAGGGCACCAGATCTCGTTACGGATGGTTGTGAGCCACCATGTGGATGCTGGGATTTGAACTTATCACCTTCGGAAGAGCAGTCGGGTGCTCTTACCCGCTGAGCCATCTCACCAGCCTGGATATTTTATATACTTATATTTCAAATGTTGTCCTCTTCGAAAACTCCCTATTCCATTCCCCCACTCTGGTTCTATGAGGGTAATCCCCCACCCACTCCTGCCTCTCCACCATGGCATTAGACTACACTAGGACATCAAGCCTTCACAGGACCAAGCTCCTCTCCTCCCATTGATATCCTACAAGGCCATCCTCTGCTACATATGGGGCTGGGGGCATGGGTCCCACCATGTGTACTCGTTGGTGGGTGTTTTAGTTCCTGGGAGCTCTGGTTGGTTGATATTGTTCTTCCTATGAGGTTGCAAACCCCTTCAGCTCCTTCAGTCCTTTCTCTAACTCTTCCTCTGTGGACCTCGTGAATATGCTGCATCTTGATGGTACACAGATAGCCATGTAAAAGGTGGTTGGTCTCAAAAAGTATCATCCAGGTTGGGAGGATGAGGAGAGGGAATCAAGAGAGCCCATTTTGCCTACAATCTTCTGGCCTCTCTGTATAGACTTCTTCCTCCCAGGAGGGGTAGGGCAAGACCTTGTCTGGAATAAGTTTCTATTGAACATTGTCTTCATTAATGATTGGTGTTGGGGGCCCAGCCCACTAGGTGTGATACAGTCCATGGAAAGATGGTCCTTGATTGTATAAGAAAGCAAATTAAGAAAACCATGGAGAGCAAGACAGGAAATTGCACTCTTGTATAGTCTCTGCTTCAGTTCCTGTCTTCAGGTTCCTGCCGTGACTTCCCTTAATGATAGACTGGGATTGGAACACATAAGCCAAATTAAGCCTTTCTTCCCCTAAGATTGTGTTGGTCAGTGTTTTAACATAGGAGCAGAGAAGAAAACTAAGGTAGACTTGTATGTAATTTAAATAAATATCATGATGACAGTTTTAACAAGTACTTCTAATCTTTTGTTGTTTTTGGATACTTCTTGTATCATAGCTTTTGTATTTTTGGAATCTTAAAATCCCATTAGCCAAGCATAGTGGCATCTACAGCTTCTGCTTCAGGTGGCCTGCAATGAACTTGCAAGAACTCTACAGAGATTCTTGTGAAAGAAGGATGAAGAAAATGTTGTTTTATGATGAGACTATTGTATGTTTGTCTTGATTGTGACTTGTTTTCTGTTGTTTCATAAATCCAATGTTAAATGTGCCAGTATCCAATTTTCCATATCAGCTATAGGCTTGTAACATCCCTACTCGGGCATCTGTCCTTCCGTAGTCCGAGTCCTGTGGAATTTCCGTAATAACCGAGTCAAAGGGTCGTAAAAGGTCCATGGTAACAGTACCTTTGTAAATGGCTCGTTTCCTATGTTTCTTTTAACACTCAAGACACTGTGTGTATATTTACTACCTACCATCCTTTCTCTAACACAACGTTAAATTAATGAAACTTAATAAAAAAAAAACAAAACAGAGTCTCACTTGATGGTTCAGATGGTACACTGCATTTTTTCCAAAGGCCCGTGATATGCTAGGCATTGTTCTATTCCTGAACTGTATATATCCTTAGATTCTATCATGATCTTCAGAAGTTTCCTTAGATAATGAGGATAAAGAGCCACTGACCTTTTTTCAGAAGGAGAAGCTAGTCATAGTACCTGCCTCGTCACCTAAAGAAAACCACAAACTCCACTAGTCACCATTGTGTTTAGGGGCTGAGATCTGGCAGAAGACAGGTATCTTAGATTCAATTTTTTACATTATTTATATGAGGTCTATTTTAACCTAAAAGGCATTTAAATGCCTCATTTAAGTCCACAAGCTGCTGTATTTTTAACAACAACAACAACAACAAAATGCCAAGAAAATAATCAAGTTAAATAGAATTCATAACAGGAAAACTTATCCAAATCACTTACCATTGAAATTTAAACAAGGAAACAAAAAAGTCCAGCCACATCTTCTCTGCGCTAATAAGCCTTCTATCCTCTCTACATAGAGCTGCTTTGAAGTTGCTTGCATTGTCAAGAATAGAAATTTCAGTAGAGTTTTTTATGTTGAGTCCATTGCCTTCTTGAGAGTAAGGCTGTCATCATTATTTTAAAGACATTTTCCTCCAGGCAAAAACAACTCTGCAATTATAATATGAATCAATAGAAAAAATATTTTTATTCTTAGAGAAGTCTGCTTTCCGCTAAGTTTTAGTTGAGGTGCTATAGCTGAGTTGTAGAACTCAAACCTTCTGTTCTAGGTATTTCTTGCATGATAACCTTGTTAGTAAAGCCTGAGCTCCAGGTTTTTCCAAGGGCAAACATTTTCTTTAAAGCATGTGGACTTGAACAGTAGTTATTTTCAGTTAGTCTTGGCTGAATTTGGTTAGCCTCGCCTTCCTTGTCATCCTCAGGGTCAGTCCTCTATCTATGTCATTTATCTTTATTGTGAGACTCAGGCTACAAGATCAGTTGTCTGGGCTATGCTCTTCCCATGGCAAACGAAAGAAACTCAAGGGAACCTGCAGAGCCTTTAATGCTTAGAACTCATGTCTTAGAATAGAAGCACTGTCATTCCTGCTCACCAGCCATACCATATAAAGTGCTCGAGTTCAAAGACATGGTGAGGATCCATGATTCTTCCCACAAGGGAACCTACTACCAAGTCACAGGACCCAGGACAGCAGTGTCAGGGAGAAGGAGTGGCGTTGAGACTATACAGTGTGTATGCCTTGGTAGCTCAAGTATCACTAAACAGAAGTCTCCATGGCTGTCCACATTTAAACTTTGACAATGTGTGAGATTATTATCTCATAGTTGCCACCTTGAGCAACTAAAAAATATAAGCTTAATCATATATTTTCTTTATAATTATGCTAATAGAAAAGCTGATGAGATGTAGTTAAATAGTAAAGGCTGAGCTATTGTTATGAAAGATGTAGTATATTAAATCTGGAACAAAAATGACTGAGTTGTGTGTGTGTGTGTGTGTGTGTGTGTGTGTGTGTGTGTGTATGTTTTCATATGGAGGTATAGTGGTAGGAATAGGCATATTCATATCCATGTAATAAAAGTTGCAGCTTCAAACTTTGAGCTCTTTATATAAATATATAATATCTCAACCTATTTCAGATAACATTACAGGACACATAAGCAATTCATATGTTTTCTGTGCCTCCAGAACATAGGTCCTCAGTGTATAAAGCCTTCATTTCCCCATCTGTACTGGCTAGGTTTGTGTCAACTTGACACAGCTGGAATTATCACAGAAAAAGGAGCTTCAGTTGGGGAAATGCCTCCATGAGATTTAGCTGTGAGGCATTTTCTCAATTAGTGATCAAGGGCCCCTTGTGGGTGGGACCATCTCTGGGCTGGCAGTCTTGGGTTCTATAAGAGAGCAGGCTGAGCAAGCCAAGGGAAGCAAGCCAGTAAAGAACATCCCTCCATGGCTTCTGCATCAGCTCCTGCTTGAGTTCCANCAGAAGATATCTAAATGCTAGAGCGCTGATGGCTAGTTGGTGGTAGAATGTTGTTTGTTGCCCTTGACCGCAAGGAACTCAATAACCATGTAGTCATCCCTTTCCTCTCTATCTTTTCTCTCTCTTATCTAGTGTTAGGAGGTTGAAAGGGTAGAAGAGGGGTGGCCATTTAATTTCCAGCAGTCTTGCTTAGAGATATGCTCCTCAGTTACCGGTGTGTTGAAATCCTTGTCTACTTCTTCCGTACTATGTTCACATCAGAAGGGGAGGAATGTATGCCTAAAGGATTGTGACTACAGCCTTAAATAGCCCATAGCAGTTGGAAATATTCTTTCAAGATTTATGCTAATTTTGGTTACTCTGATTTATATGTACATTTGTTAAGTATAAAAATAGGCATACCTAATTACTAGTCACATTGCTTCACTTCCTTCAAAATCCTGAAGGAGTTAGTCAATGTCATGGATAAACCATAAGACCCAAGTGTCAGACATGACCCTTAACCTCAGTAAGACATGACCCTTAATCTTGGTTATCAACACCCTACTGTGAGGAGATTCGGCCCCAGAATTCCTAGAATCTAAATGTGCATGTCCATGTCCTGGCTTGAGGAAGTTCAGATCATGGCTAGTCTGTCTCTGTGCATTGCTACCTCATTACCACAGGTTTGTATGGTACATTAAAAATTACTGGAAGCATTTCTGGTTGTCACATCTGAGCTTATTTCTACTACCTAAAGGGCACTGGATTAACATTCAGAAATATCATTCTATGTCTTATAATGCATAGGAAAGCCCCCCCCCCATGACAAAACTTTATCCAGCCCACGAAGTCAATACATCTAAGGCTGGAAACCCTACTTTCTGCTTTGCCTACTCTAAAAAGTAACAGGCAACTATATCTGGCCAAAGCTATTCCAAATATTAATAACTCTCTTACCAGTTGGTTTTGGATTTTTCTCTTTTCTCTTGTCTCCTACTACACATCGTTATATTCCTTTAGCTCCTAAGATTCATCTGGAAAGTAGTAAGAGCTTACTAAACACAAATGAATGGAATTCATGGTTATAAAAACGTGCACTTAATCAGTACCACTTACAACTCTAAAAATACTGTCTCTTTTCCTAATCTCAACTGCATCCAACATGCATGGTATTTTGGAACAAACTGTGATCTCAGAAGATAGGCCAAGGCTCACTGAGGTTTTAGGAAAAATGGTGTTTCTGCAAAGATATCTATGGGAAGTCTATCAAAAATCAGGGATCTGAGCCTGCTTCATTCTACCTGTAAATAAGTAGCTTTCACAGAGTTATGTTGATATGACCCCATCCACATAACCTACAACTTTTCTCTGAGGGCTCAAAAGTGATAAGTGTATTTTCATACCAATGTGGACCTTGTATTTATGTATTTCTTGTTCCATGTGCCTTTCTTCCTGGAAGTTTTCCCTCATTGTCTCAGCTTCTGGGATCTCTCTGTGTCTCAAAGGTATTCTTTATGCTGTAGTTGAGCTCTGGACACATTGTAGGACAATGACTTGGTATGCATGTCTTTACTTCTATCCATTGGACTCCCCCAGAGTCTGTGCCTCTTTTCACTCAGCCCCTGCCACATGATGGGTGCTCAGTGTACGTTGAATGAATAAGGGAACCTGGAAGTCAATCAATCACCTAATCACTTAGCCTGCTTGGATACATATGTGGGATCTAAATTTGTTCTGATTTTTCTGTCACCTGATGTGTCTTTAGAATTCTCTTAGCAGAGAAAATACAGTTGAAATGAGTATAAATGTGAAATAAAAGGAAGTCCATGTAGGTGCATATAGTAGAAAATTGTCACACTTCTGTCTCTCATTCTGACTTCTGCTATTCTGGGAGGATTCACATGTGTGCTTCCTGTACCTGCCCATCTCACATAGATGCCATAGCATGGTGGGCAAGATGGCTACCACTTGTAATTGTTGAGTGACTGTTCCCAACAATTACTTTAAATAAGTCATAAGAATAATTTAAATCTGTCTAGTTTGGGTCATTTACCAACATCTGAACCAATAGGATATTGAACAGTTTGATCAGCACCAACCATGAGTCCATTCCTCTGTCTGGAAGAGGATGCTGTAGCTGATACAACTACATGGAATACATTTCAGAAAAGAGACAAGCATTTTGCAGCTAATGGAACACACAGAAAGAACTCCAGCATAAGAGAATGTTATGAGATAACAAATATGAGATCTATCATAGATTTAACATCTATCACTTTCTTCCACAAGGCCTAGAATTGTGCTTTATACTACAGCATGAACTGAAGAATATATGTATATATACTACTGATTGAAGACCAAGTATAATTATTTACTCTGTCACATATTGTCAGGATTCTGGTTTATTTAGTAGGATTTGCCAACATAGTGGATGAAAAAAAAAATCCTCAATAATAAATAGAACATTTATGCTCTGCTAAAAAAAGCATTCCCTGAGCTTATTCCACTGTCTTTCTTAACAAAATGGTAACATGTAGGGGAAGTTAAACAGATCTGATAAAGATTATATGTCTTCACTGGATCACATGAACTTTTGGCATGATCTCATTTTTACCTGGCAATTTTTATGGTAGTGTGGTTAGAAGATTGCTCTCAAATGTCTGAGGGAAGCAGTGAGCATCCTGCCAGTCAGCAGTTGTCCAGGACCATGGCCTCCCCTGTCTGCTTATCAGTAGAGCCTATGATAATAATAAAAAAGGCTGAAATGGTAATACCCTTTGTGTTGTTTTGATTCCCGGCAGGTGGTTTTATTAAATAGAATTCTAGTTGGCAGATACTACTCAAAATTATCTCCTGCAGAAAACTTCCATTAAACAAGGCATGGATATATCTTTGTCAAAACAGCAAGAAGAAGCCCTTATTTAAAAAAGAAAATCTTAGCAAATATTATACCTTCAGGCTCTTGTGATAAACTTGGTTTAAAATTCACTGTTGGAAGAAACCTTGGGAAATCTGAGACCTGTGAATTATGTGGTGTCATTTTTCATTCTGGATTCAATTATTCCCAAGTAAAGAAGGTTTGAATGCTTCTGAAACATAATTATATGTAATTAAACATACTGCAATTTTGGTTCTGCCAGAGTATAAGTTCCAGCTACAGGGCACTTTCTGTTTTGTCCACTGTTGCCATATCAGGACCTAGTATGTAAAAGTTGTTTGACTAGTATGCACTGAACAGATAGATGAATTTGCATGTTAGTCGTTAAGATACGAAAATATATGTCCCTAATCTTTTGCCTTGTCCCAAATGCCTTATATTTAGGGTCATGCTGCACAAACACCTGTGCAAACCAACTTATTTTTTCCTAAAAAAATGCATTTAAGTCTCTTCCATGTCTTTTTTTGGGTCTGAAGTAACTTCTTTTTATAAATAATACATTACAACTGAGTAATACACTATTGTACAGATCTATCTGAATGACTTCCTCATTTACTGAATGAGGTAAAGGCTTCATTTGTGATTATGATTGAAACTTCTGCAAACATCTCTGCATTGTGTTCCTATGGGCATAATTTTTAAGTCCTTTGGGTAAACACTAAAGTGTACAGTTGTTGGGTCTCATGGTAAAAGTATGTTTAGTTTTGTAAGAATTCAAACTATTTTCCAGAAGCTATATGAGTTTATATTTTCGCTGGCAAAGAATGAGAGTTCCTCTTCCTTTTTCTTTTCTTTTCTTTTTTTTTTTGGTTTTGTTTTTAATTTTTTTTAATTAAAATATAATTACATCATTTGTCCTCTTCCATTTTCTACTTCCAATATTTCTCATGCTCCTTCTCTCCAGGCTCCTTAAGTCTTTCTCAAAGTCACATGCTCTTTTTCTTTATTATTTATACACACACACACACACACACACACACACACACACACACACACATACTTACTTATTAATTTATGTGTAAATATATGAATACAACCTACTGAGTTGATATATTTCTCCCTTCCACTTCAGGATGTCTATTGCTGTCTTTAGGCAGTCATATTGTTGAGTTAACTCAGGAGTAGCTCTCCTGTCATTTCTAGCAGACACACTCCAATTCCTAACTCGTCAGGGTCTTGCTGGCACTTGCAGTTGTCCTGCTCTGGATTTAGTTCTTATGATATGTGTGTAGTAATAACCCAGGGTTGCTTCACTTTGCCTTTTCCTGGTAGAATGTTCTATGAAACATCTCTCCATGCTTATTTGCCATTTACATAGCTTCTCTGGTAAGGTATCTGGTTAGATCTTTGGTCTCTTAATTTATTTATTTTTAAAACAGACTAATTGTTTTCTTATTATTGACTTACGAGTGCCTGTAAAAAATAATTTTCCCCTGTATGAGGATTATATTTTCCTTCTTTCTGTACAGCAGACACTTATGAATATGATGCCTAGCCCTTGCTATTATTGTTTTCACAGATTATGCTTTGTGGGTAAGCAAGATGTTACTACCAAACCCAACCTCACCTCAGCATTTTCTTATGTTATCTTCTAGGAGACTGAGCTTTTGAATTTCACATTGAAATCTCCCATCTACAATCAATTCACTTTTGGGGGGATGGGTGTGAGATATAAGCCTAGACTCTTCTTTTTTCTTCCTTGAGTTTTTCCTACTGGGTGTCCAGTTGTTTGGTGGTCATTTATTGTAAAGAGTGCCATTTCTCTAGGTTGTACTGCTTTTGTCCTTCGTGAAACTCCAGTTGACATGATTGGTGAGGCTCTTTCTGGATTCTCCATTCACCTACGCTGATGTGTTTGTCTATTCTGTCACCAGAATGATGCTGTCCTTAATTGCTGTGTCTTTATGATAAGTCTTAGAAGTAGATATCACTGGGCTTTTAACTTTGGATTTTCTACTTTAACTTCCTTCTAGCCATGCTAGATCTTTTGCTTGTTCCTAAAAACAAAAAATTAATTAATTAATTAACTAATTAATTATTGTGTAGCTTTGAGACTGTCCTGGAACTTATTATGGAGATCAGAGTAACCTCATCTGAGAGAGATCTGCTTGCCTCTGCCATCTGAGGGATTAAAGGTATGTACCACTACAGGCAGCCAGCTTGATATTATGAATAACTTACTGAGATATTTAGTGGCTTTTCACTGAATATATAAGTAAGCTAGGAAACCAGCATCTTGGCAATATTTGACTCTCCATTTTAGAGATTGTTTACTTAGTTTTCTGATTTCTCTCACCTGACTTATGTCGTTAATATCACCTACGTATCATAGACGTGTAGTTGGATTTATAAGTAAGCTTTCATTTTTGTACAGTGCTAGTGTAAATTGTATTGTACATTTGAGTTAAAATTTTACTAATATATATGTAATTGACTTTTTATGTCAATCTATATTTTGTAACTTTGCCCTAATGACTTCTTAATTCAAGAAGTTCTTTTGTCACTGTAGTAGGTCCTTTAAATTATTTTACACAAACAATCCTGTTATCGTCAAACAATATCCCACCCAATCAGTAACATTTTAATTTACTGTCTTTCGCATTTGTTAGGACACCAAGTATGGACTTTCTTATTGAGTTGAAGCTGTCCCCTGCACTGAAAAGCAGTTGTTATTTGATAAATGCTTTTTCTGTGCCTCTGATGGGATTGTGTGTTATTTTCTTCTTCCGTCTGTTTGATGTGGTGGATGACATAATTTTCAAACATTGAACCATGCTTATGTCCACTCTGTGGACAAATTCTACCCAGTCACATTTTTCCTATTGCTATGGCTTAAACCTGCTTAGATGCTGTTGAGGGTGTCTACATTAGCATTTACTATTACTTTGTAGTTTTCTTTTCTTGCAATGGTTTTGTCTGATTGTGGTAGTTAGGTGGCACAGCCTGTGTAGGAAGAGTTAGAATTGGAGTACTTTGCTCCTAAAATGTGTGGTAGATTTCACCAGTGCATAGATATGGGCCTAATGCTTTCTAATTTGGAAACATATTGATTATTATTTTAATTTTTTAGCAGACATAGGCCTACTGAAATTGTTTGTGAATTCATGTGTGGTTTTTGACAAATTATTTCTCTCAATATACTGACTCTCTCCTCCCTTCAAGTTATGAAATTTGTAAGAATGTATCTATTCTTAGTATTTCTTTATGATCCTTCCAGTTTACATGGCCTCTGAGCAATGTTTCCTTTTTATCACCGAGAAAAACAATTTGTGTTATCGTGTTCACTCATTTTCTCGCCTCTCTCTCCTTTTTTCCTCTCCCCTCTTCCTTTCTTCCTTCCTTCCTTTGTATTCTACTCAGGCTGGGTAGAAGCTTATGGATTTTTTTTAATATTCATTTCTTGGTTCCATTGAATTATCTCTATTGAATTTTTATTTTCAATTTCATTTCATCAAATGTTGTTCTTGTTTCACTGTTCATTTTCCTGTCAGCTATCCTTTTCTAGTTTCCTATGGCAAAACACACATGGCTTCTTTTGTAATAGTGATACCCAATGGAATCAATTTTCACCTCAACACTGCCTTTTACTCGATTATGCCAACTTTGATAAGACATACTCTGATTTATTGATTTTATTTAGACTAGAGTATTTGAGGTTTTTCCTTGTTTAAATTAAAATATTTTCAGACTTCTACAAATGTTTAGAAAAGATAGGTTAACCTTTTAAAATTTCAAAGGTGTATTTTATTGTTAAGCACAGTATATCTTACTGAATTTTGTGAGTGAGCTTGAGAAGAAAATGCATGTCAATGTCAATTTTGATGACATCGTCTTTAAGTCTTATCCAGCTCATTGATAATGCTCTTGAATCTAACTTTATCCTTTCTGGTTTTCTGCCTTCTGGGTCTTTATATTTCCAATGAAGGAGTGCTGAAGTCTTAGCTCATAAGTTGATTCACTTATTTCTCTTTGCAGCTAACCAGATTTTTCTCAAGATAACTTACCAACTTGTCTCTCTGCAAATGCGTACATACTTGACAACAGTTATTATGTTCCTTGATCATTGTATAATACCCCACTCTATCTTTAGTTACTCCCCTCTTAAACATGTTCTCTGTCTCAAATCAATATAGTCACACCAATTTACTTTTTATTAATGTTGGAGTATTATTTGTTTCTCCATCCATGTCTTATTAAATTTTTAATGGACATGAAATAATTGTACATTTTTTTATGGAACACTGTATTATATTTATTGGGATCACATCAGGATAATTGACATATTTATTATCTAAAATAGTCATTATCTTTCTGTGACAGAAACATTCAAAATTCTTCTTACTGTGTATTTTCAAATAAGAAGCAAGTTTGCCAACCATAGTTTTCCTGCTTTTGATGGTTAATATTCATGGTCAATTAGATTAAATTTTGAGTCACCTATGAAACAAACTTTCGTGCCTGCCATTTCATTATTGTAAAGATGTTTAACTAAGAAACAAGATCTACTTTAAAACCAGGAAACACTACCTTGCCTAGGACAGGGTACCAAAATGAGTTAAAAGATGAAAGTGAGCTGAGGACCAGCATTTCATCCTCCTCCACTTCCTAACCAAGAGACACAAGATGACAAACCAGTATGCTTTCTCCATTATAATACATTAAACCCTGAAACCATGAGCCAAAATAAAACCCTCCTTTCTTAATTTCATTTTATCATGTATTTTGTCACCATAATGAGAAAAGTAATTAATATACTGCTGTACTTTTAAAACATTAGAAATGATGTCACATGTATTCTACCATCTTTACCCCTTCCTGACCTTCCCTTAAGATCTATTTTTCTCATCTCATGGTCCCTGTTCAATTTCAGGACTTAGAAGTGATCTCCAACTTCTTATATTTAAAAATTAAATCTAAGGTCCAAATATGAGAAGAATGTATATTTGTGTTTGAATCTGTAATACTTTGCCTAACAAATCAATTCCTTGTTCAGTAACACTTATCAATGAGAGGGTTTCCCTTTTCTTTATGGCTGAATAAAATTCCACTGGGTACATTGCAACATTTTCCTTCTCCAATCATCTAAACAACTTCTGGATTTTGTTCATTTGTTTTTGTTTTCAACAGAGTCTCACTTCAGCCCTTACTGGCCTGAGTGATATATTTGTTCTGTGGCTTAGGCTGGCCTTGAACTCACAGAGATCTACCTCTCTCTACAGTAGTTCTGGATTAAAAATGTATACCACCAACTGCTCCTGGAAACTTTAGTTTTTTTTTTGTCAGTGGAATTATATCTACTATATTTGTCATTTTTCCATTTGTAACTCTTGGTTTTTGTTCTTATTGTTTTGTGTTGTGTTGTGAGATACTTCTCTTAGGAAGACATGAACAAATGTCCTATTGACCCCGCATTGGAAACTGACAACATAGCAAAGGTCATACTTCAACTTGCTGAACCAATGAGTTCTCCCTCATGGAAATCTAGGGCCATCTGGGTTTAAGGGTTCCTTTTTTTCTAGGTCAGTTCGGCTCTTTTCACATCAGACATGGCTTTCAGAAAGTTTCTGGTGAGGGTAGCCTTGTTAGAACAAACTGCTTTAGCTTGAGTCAAAGTCCTTCCTTTTTTCCTCTATGCCACAATTGCCAGGAATTTACTCCAGTATTTATTGTGAAAACCAGGTTATGAAATTCACAAAGTGTGGGGATCTTAATTAGGTCTCTATGAGTCAATGGCTAGTTAAAACAGTGTTTCAGCTCTCAACCATGGCCACCACCAATTGATCCTCCACCAACTTATCAGTTAAACTAGCTAGCTCCTCCACCTCCTTTGTCAATATGACTTTTTAGTGGTGACACTGATTAATACCCTTTGATGATATACCTAGGTCCTCATTAATAGAACTATCCAGCTAAGGGATGGAAGGGATGATCTTGTAAGTCAGTCTGAATCACATGCCTTTGCTGGAGCCAGGAAAGTATAACCAGAATTAGAAGTCAGTGGCACTTTGGTGGATTATCAAGTGCCGAAAATGTAAAATAGATAAACAAACAAACAAACAAACAAATAAATAGCTATCACACCGTGGACACTTGATTCTCTACCACATTCTTCTTAACAACTTTCTATAAAGAACTCTGATTGATTTTTGCCAGTAGTCTTTCCCAAATCCCTTGGAGGTAACTGAAGTTCTCAAGGTGAAGCTAATTTGCTCAAGGTCATCCAGTGAGTTAATGGATAATTCATTTAATGATGGAGGTCTATGGTCTCCTCTTGTAAATATCTGTTCACATTGTATCATTTGGCTTCCCAGGTGCCCCATAAACCTATTTCCTTTTTTTCCCTTTTCATTTCAAGCATAACTATTTCCATTTAGTAAATCACATCTTATTACAGAATTATGAAGTTGAGTGGCCAGTTGTAGTTCCACACATAATGTAAAACTGACCTTGTGTGTAATGTATTGGAATTCCATAATGCAGGTTAGCCCAAGAAAATGAACTGTGACTTTATACTGAAGTGAAAGATGGTGTGAAGGGGGATTTCTTTGACTTATTCTGGAAGACATGGGTGATTTTTAGAACTCACATTCTTCTGCAAAATGATTTGACTCGGTTCAATAACCAGGGTTTGTGCTTTATGAGCTGAAACTCTTAGTCGATAAGTGCAATGGAAATTATTGCAAAGAAGTGAGCTCTGGCTGTGTTCACTTCAGGCTGTCTTAGGGTCTCATGTCCAGCGGAGTACATTGTAATGTTGTAGACCTCGTCCTGAAAGATCAAGGAGATAAACACCTGTGAGCATGAGGAAAGAGAAGACAGGGCTAGATAGCAATACATCTGGCCTCTATAGACCTGGAAAAGGCATGCTGTCTCTGAACCTCTCTCTCTCTCTCTCTCTCTCTCTCTCTCTCTCTCTCTCTCTCTCTCTCTCTCTGTGTGTGTGTGTGTGTGTGTGTGTGTGTGTGTGTGTGTTGTGTGTGTATGTATGTGAAATGCAGATATTTAGAGCTCAAAAAAGTAGAATTCCATTAGGGTTTCTTACCTGTCACTGTAATGGGACAAAGGTACATTTCACATCATTTTTAGATCCAAGGAAACTAACATGTGTCTGGATGATTTTGTTTCTTCAAAATGCTACATTTGTTTGTTTGCAGGTGATGTGATGTGACTTTTTATAGGAGCATAAGTAATGTACCAATGACTAAAATTTCTGCCACATAGAACTAAAATTGTCATGCATCAAGGATAGATAAAAGAAAAAGCAAGCAAGAAAGCAAATAAACAAAAATTACAGAATAGATTCTCCTCATATTAATAAGAAAACATATTAGATCTCTTACTATTAATTACTATGCCAACTTTCTCCTATTGGATGAGCTCTCAAGAGATAGGCGAATATACTTCATGGCTATGTTACATTGAGATTCACTGCAGTATAAAGAAGAATGTTGTCACCTGATACTGCCCCCCCCAAATAAGGACATAGTAAATTCCTTCATTTTTTCTATGTGTTTCATAAATATTAAAATGATCTTAGGTATTATTTTATATGATTTATCTTAAATTACATATTTATACATGAAAAAACAACTGTCGGTAATCAGCAAAGAGTTCTGTGTGTTAAGGGCTCCCTGAGACTGAAAAGACAAACATGGATTCTGTATGAGTCTGAGCTAGGTCCTCTGTGTATACTTTATGATTGTCTAGAGTGGTGTTCTTGTGGAGTTCACAACAGTGAGAGTGGGCACTATCTGACTCTTTTGCCTGCTCTTGTGACCCTTTTCCTCCTCCTGGGTTGCCTCTTTCAACCTTGGTACAAGGGTTTGTGCCTAGCCTTATTGTAACTTGTTAGGCCATTTTCAGTGGCTATCCGTGGAAGCCTGCTCTTTCATTTGAAGGAAAATGGAGGAGAAAGGGATCTGGGATGGAGGGGAGGTATGGGGAGGGTCAGGAAGGAGGGAGGGAGGGGAAACTGCAGTTGGGATATAATGTATGAGAGAAGAATAAGTGAATAAATCACGTAGGTTTAAAACTAGTACAACTCTATGACAGCAGGAAAGAGATATACTATATACATATTAAGGGTATAAGACAATGGTGAATTGAAATTTCTTTCTATATCAATGTACAGAATATGATATTCTCAACAAAGAACATTTAGGATGACAACTGTGGCAGATAGATAATAGCTTGCTGGCGGCCTTAAAATGAGATGGGTGATCATGTCTGTCTCCTTAATATATCTTATTTCTTGTGAAATTTTATGAAATGGTCTCATATATATGTTGATTTGTAATTACTTATGTCTTATCAATGTACTAATTGACAAATCACAGCATTCAGGGATCTTTAAGGTATGGATTGAAAAACAGTACAAACTGTCTTCAGCAAAAACATTTATTAACATAGAAGAATAATAAAAAAAAATCAGTAATACTACAGCTTCAAGTGCAGTTGTCTCCTCTTGCACGGCATCATGGCTGGAGCCACATTATTACATCTTGGAGCACAATTGTTTTGGATGGGTCTTTTCTGACCACACTGCATTATATAGAGACAAAGAAACTACATCCATTTCTGGAAGGGAATCTTTTCCAAAGGACTGGCACAAAATTCTGGACTATGTCTCACTGGACTAACTTGAACCCTATGACTTTCCCTGAATCAGCTACTATACTTGAGAGATTGGGTATTAATTAGCCAAACTTGAGTCATGTGATGCCCACAAACACTGGGAGCTCAAGCTGGTCCCATTAAGCCACACTGGAAAAACACCAACTACCTGACCCCCTCAAGTGATAAGGTGATTCGCAGAGAAGGTTGGAGTCATCAACATTGAGAACATCTAAAAATGTACGTGCATATATGTGTAAACCAAAGGGTTATGGTTAGGGTTAATATCAGGGCAAAGCATACTGAAAGAATTGCCAAGTTTCATGAATTAAAACATGCCATAATGAATGAAAAATGTTTTCTATAGATAAGAAAGTGTTTTTTAGTAAAAAACATGATCACATGTTTTATTACCATGCAATGTTCTATTACTACTTGGACTGATGATTTTTTTTTTATTCCATTAATGACATCCTAAGCTGTGGAGTCCACAGTGTTCAGAAGCATGAATGTCAGTTCTCAGGTTAACATGTGCTAGACTTATTGAATCTACGCCTCTGGGAACAGTTGCAGAAATCTGTATTGTGATTGTGATGGAAACGGAGCTTTACAAACAACAATAAAAAGCCATTAGAACCTGTCTTCTGCTAGTAAACGCTGTAGGGATTGGAATGGTATTTGTTAAGCTTTTACCACCCACCAGACATCTTCCAGACTTCATCTGATGACCGGAACTACAGGAGTTAGGAGCTCATATTATTCCCATTTAGCAAAAAGGAAATAGGGAGCAAAAGTGAAGTGTTTAGTCAAGATCATGTGGCTAGCACATACAAAGCTTCCTTTACCAGCTTCCTGCTCTATAATTTGGATGCTTAGAAAGATGCTCAACCTCGGAGGTGGTTGAGTTACAATAGACTCAGACACTTTCAGAAAGGGGAAGAATCTCCACTGTTTTGCTTTCTAGTCACTTGAAGGTAAACTCTGCCCCTTTGCAAATTTAGATGAAGGACAAAAAGAAGATGAAGTAATTAAAACAAGAGAAAAACCTTTCTGATTTTTTTCCTACTAAAACAGAGTTTGACAATCTCTGCTGCCTAATGCATCCAAATGTTTAGGGGTTAGCATTTTCTTCTGTCCACCATGTGTAAAGCAGTCCCAAACTAGCCTTTTTTTTTCCAACAGCTTGATGCAATGCCAGAACCTCAGAGATCAGCACACTGACTGTAATAGCCAAAGTGCCAGTTCTTTCAGGCTTGTAGTTACAAGTTGAGTTGGTGTGATCGGTCTAGGCAAAACATTTCCTTTGGCCTTGAACAACATCTGGAGTCTGTTTGCTTTGTATATATTATCCTAGCAAGTTCAAGCAAAGACCTAGCTCCTTCCATCATGGATGCATTTTTTTTTAAATAAACCATATGACTGTATTTTACTTTAATGCTGTGGAAGGGCATGCAGATCCCATGGCATGTGCGTAGAGGTCAGAGGAAAACACATTTCAGTCAGTCCTCACCTCCTACCATGTGAGTATTAGAGATTTAAATCAGGTAAGTAGGCAAGTATCTTTACCTTTTAAGACATGTTGCTGCTGTCATATACAGTCTTAAAGTTTGCTTAAGTCCGCAGTGGGAACATAGCTACACTGACAGAGATCTTTTCTCAAATATTTGTCCCAAATGTGGATATCTCTCAGGTCCTTTTCCCCAGACCCCGGTCCATCAAAGCCCCATTCTAATTTTGGTAGATGTTGAGTCAATTTACCCAAGCAGTGTTTTATTAAACTCCATCTGGCACGTTGCCCTGAGAACTGGCATGACATGCTCCCAGTCTAGGTTGCTAGGATGTTTCTTTTCCTAAAGAGGAAAGGGCCACGCCTTGATTTCTAGTCACGTACACAAGCCCATGACTCAGGATTCTGGGCAAAACATATGGCAGATTACATGCCTCTAAAATTCATTCTCTGTCCTTATCTGAATGAAGAAGTCTTCTTTGTGCATGGGTGCAGCCTAATGAAGTGCACACTGTATGAAGAAATTCCAACCTGTGGAAACGCCTTCCTTCTTGCCTTGATAGAGAAAATGCTATTTCATGGTTGGGACCTACAGAAGGGCTGGAGCCTGACCTCTGGGTTCTAATAGATATTTCCAGTCAATAGTTGGTAAGAAAAAGAGCACCATAACTATACAAATGTATACATACATTCTGCTAGCAATCAATAGTAATCTAGAGTTAGATCTTTGCCTAGTCAGATTTGACAATATAGTCAACAGAGACTTCATTTCAGCCTTTGGAAAGCCTTGAGCAGAGAACCCAGCTGGAACACACCAGACGCTTGACCCAAGGTGGCTGATGGATTTGTGTTGTTTTAAGTGGCTAGGCTGTGGTAATTTGTTATGCAGCAATAGAAAACTAATACAGCCTAGAACATGTCTAGGCCTCCCTCAAGAATGTTACATTATATGGTGGTAATTTCTATGACTGATGCACAAAAAAATGGACAGTGACTTGGTAACAAATGGAAAGCTACATAGAAATGTTGTGATTCTCGTAGACAATTAAATTTAGAGGGTGGCATATCGCATTATCATCATCCCTTCTTGCTCCTTAACCGGTTTATTTGCTCTCTCCCGCTCGCATTATTACATTACACGTCTGTTCACTGCAGTCACAGCCCATGGTTTGCTGGCTCCCAATGTGTTTAGACATTGATTTAAATTCTTAGTTGTATATCTTGATTTTTTTAATAAATTATCCTATCCACAAACACTGCAACATCCCAAAGAATTTCATGTTCGCCTATGCTGGAGAATTTAATTTCTTCCTGTATTATAGGACAGATACAACCCTAATGAGAAGAAACCCCCACCACAATCTATATATAACGGACTGTCTCGGAGACCGGAATTCAGCAGCTCAGAGTCTAAATCAATGCATATGAAATGCACAGCAGCTGGAATGAGGAGCCTGTGTTAATCTCCTCAGTGGCAGTCTTGTTTTCTTTCTTAAGCATGCTTAAAGATGGTTTGAAAGCACTGAGCTCCATCACAAATCTTTCTCATCTTTCCTTCTTGCTGCCCTAGATTTGTAATGAGCTTGTGCTTTAGAGAAAGAGAAAGGGAGAAAATAATTGGAACTGTCTCTTCTATTACCACCAAGTCCTATTTTTGAAGATTTTTCTATTATTTAACACCTTCCATTTGTTTTACCTTAGATGTGTGATTCAGTTATCAGAAGCTGAAGAAAATGAAATAGAACATAGAAGGCTTCATCACAAACGTCTAGACTCAGGAAAACCCAATGTTCTTAAGACCTGTTTCTGAGGCCGTTTTCTCTACAGAAAGATTGGCTACGCAGAGGCTTTAAGGGACCATCCTCAGAGACCATGGTGCTCAGCATGAATACACATGTGTTAGGCTTGCTATGATCATGGACTTTTCAGTAAAGTCTGATGGGCACATAGCTGGGACTTGCACCCATGTGATTGTATCCTCAGGGGTTACCTGACTAACAGAGACTAAGTCATTTTAAATTTCCACCCTGTCAATTCCATTTACCCTTTGGCCTAGCAAGAGGAAAGGAATCAGTTCTGATGTCTGACAAGCACTGCCACAATTTCTGTGGGCCAAGTACTATAAATGTCCAGCAATGCTTTTCATTATATAGTAAACGAGTCCTCCTCAGTCCCCCTGAGGTCTAGCCACTGCACAATTTCTGCTACAACTGAGGCAACTAGATACCTTTTGTGTGATAATTGTGGGCAATGAGAGCTAGTAGATTGTTTTTTATGTTAACACGTGAAGCTACTCCACAAATTTAGCTGGTGAGCAAGACTTATCTCTCACAGTTTTCATAAAGGCCAAAGGAGTTCATATTAAGATAATTAACACTTGGAGCTCACTACTGAAAGAAAATATTACTTCTCCATTCCGGATTGCTTCACAGACTGGTAGGATCCTCCCAGCATGGCTAAATATTATCTCAGAGCAGACTGTCTTAGGAGCCACGTGTTTTATGACTTAGCCCTTGGAGGTCACAAACTGCCATTTCTGCAATAGCTCTTTTGGTTTTGAAAGCAGCTAATTCTATTCCTTATGGGAGGGAACTATGCAATGATCATCTTGGTCATGGTCTACCAGACAGAGAAATATTGTAGACTTGGTACATAGAAAGTATATTTTCTGCTTGCTATTCCTTTAAAGAATATTTCTTTATTGTGTGAGGGAATGATTTGAAGTATGCATGTGTTGTGTGTGTGTGTGTGTGTGTGTGTGTGTGTGTGTGTGTGTGTGTGTGTGAAGGTCAGAGGACAGCTTGTGAAAGTGGTCCTCTTCTTGACAAATACAAATTTTTCTGTTGTGGAGGATACGTTGAAGGGAGAAGATTTTGAACATGGTGATAAATGCCTTTCCTATCATGATTCTTACATATGAATCCATCTGAAATGAATATATGAGAAAAAAATACTGAGCAGACACTTAACTCGAGACTAACAGTAAGGTGAAGAATGGATCTACAGATGGGGAGATCTGGTGGGCAGGGAGAGCAAGTCACCAGAGGAAGGCCATGGGCAGGGACCATGAGGAAATTGGTTTTTCCCACTCTTGGACAGAAGAAAGAATTGAATGACTGAGCAAATTGACTGGGAGAAAGGGACAAAGATCACATTTGAGAGTGGAGAAATGGTTAGTCCATACTCTGAGTTCTTTATAAATGTAGTAGGGAGACATTGGGACATTCTTACTAGAAACTGAATATGATATTTTTAGGCTATGGGCTGAGTAGTCTTGCTTCTAGGGAGAGAAATGGATCTTTATCTCAGCTCCTTTACCTTCAGTTCTCTCTCTCTCTCTCTCTCTCTCTCTCTCTCTCTCTCTCTCTCTTAATTATTCTTTTAGATACAAATGTTTTTATAGGCAGAGCATACATCTGTTTTGTGTGATGAGGTGCTGTTCATTTTTCTCCCATTATCAGATGATTAATATCATGAATTACTCACACGGTGTGCACATTCACTCCTTTCTTATGTTATTTAGATTCCTCTCTCGTCTCAACACTGCTTTGTGTGGAATTTCCTTTTTGAATGCTATCTCTATACACTTATCAGTTTTGTAAAGTATATCTAAACATGCCCAGCCAGTAACATTCAGATTAACATGGTCTGTTCATCTGAAGGAAAGGGATGGATGCTCTAAGTCACCCACTGCTTACCTTCATGCTTCTCTTTCATTGGCTACACTTAGTCCTCTTGCCTGACCTGTGAGATTACAGGACCCAGTGCAGCCAAAGGAAAACATGATGAACTCTTTTCTTGAATAAGCAACCTTAACTTGTAAGTGGTGATAACTCATAAAAATAATTTCAGAAAGGGACAGAGTACATACCATATAGCCTTGAGGATACTCACTTTTCTCTATGTCTAGGGAAATCAGCATCTTTTCATGTTGGGCAATAGAATCAGTCCTAATACCTTTATGTCCATGACAAAAACATGAAACCCAGCTAGTTTAAGTTTTAAAATAAATTTATTTCATGCCTATTAGGCTAATTGAGAAACTGAATGTTAGGTAAATGATAATTGGTGAGAAAGATCAGCACCTCTATGCACAAAAATACAATAGCTATTTCATAATGTCTTGAAGTAGTTACTTCTATGATGAAATAACCCTCTGGGTAAGTTTCCTCCCTCTGCTGTATAAACTGGTGTGGCAACAGTACTGGAAACTACAGTATTGTGAATCCAGCTGTGTAGAGAAATCTAAGCCTATGTTTAAAGACATTTCATGCAGTTCATTAATTTAACTTGCTCCTATGTAGATGAGAGAACTAAATATTTCAGAATGAAATCTGGATGCTGTTACCAAAAGTTATAGCTTTCCATTGCTTTTGCTTTTCCATCCCCAACCTCAGTAAAGTGTCAAGGAGACAATAATCAATGTGTGTGTGTGTGCGTGAGAGAGAGAGAGAGAGAGAGAGAGAGAGAGAGAGAGAGAGAGAGAGAGAGAGAGAGTTGTTAAATCCTAAAGGAAATAGTAACAAGCCTGTAGATTCTATCAATCTTATACTTCTCAGAAAGATGCCCAACTTACATGTTCAGGGTATTTGATAAGTAAGATGGGAAGAGTCACAGGTGAAATTTCTCTGCATTACATTCTCCAGTTCAGGAATCAGGCTTACAGTAAATGTTTGAGACCAGGGAGTGTACCCAGCTGAAAGCTCCTTACTTTTCGAACAACACAGAAAAGTTCCGATTAAAGCCAATAGAGCCTTTAGCACATTCTTCCAATATTGAATCAATTCAACCTTAACTTTCATAACATACCCTTGACTTTCATAAAATATTATTGAGTTTCACCCCGTCTTTTTACCTGAGTGCTATTATACACACGTTACAATAAAAGACTTCATAGAGAAGAGTTAACTTCAAAGCAGATAATGCTGTTTGCAATATTGCCAGGAAAAAATGCATTAACAAGCTGTCTGTAATTGATTTTAACTTCTTCAGTCAAACACTTGAGCTCTGGTTTCTTGGGTTGGTTAGTTAGAAGGAATAGATCGACCGAGTATTGGTCTTTTCCTAGATGTTCATCGACAGGTTGAAAGGCAACATGATCCACATGCTTTGGTCTGTCCCGCTTTCTAGTGATTACCAACTCTGACCATCTTCTTTGTCTTCCAAGTGTACTTGAAAATTACTAAACCATTGAGATTTGAGCTGCTCTGAAGGATGCAGTGGTATGTTATCACCCTCTTAGCCAAATGACCTTCCAAAATTCTCCATCTGTTCTCCTAGGTACTATAAAGGTTTCTTTCTTGAGAACCTTGGCATGATGAAATGAAGTTTGGCCTTCTAATGACATGGTTTGCATTGGACAGAAAAGCACAGTGCGTGAGAGCATATGCCCTGGGTTCAGAGTACATCCCTAAGCCTCACCCGACTTTGAGTCCCTTCATTTCTCTGGTGCTTGGCTTTCTCATTTTTAAGCCCTAAACCATTAATAATAGCTGAATTTAAGCAAGAGAAGCTGGTGCTAAGTGCTTAGTTCTATGCCCAGCCAAAAGTAAAGGCTCAGAAACACCTGAGGCTATTTGTAGTAACCATGACTCGCCTTATAGGTGTACCATGGATGCCCTGCCTCCTCTTGTATAAACTGTCCTTGACTATTTATTGTATCCATAAGAGAATATATTCTTCTTGTTCTAACTATTAGATTGCATGTTTTCTGTTGCAATTGAAAATGAAATACCCAGAAAAGAAGTGGAGAGTGCTTTAAAAATATAGTTCAAATTTCTTATTAAGGAAGGAAGGTATGGTTTTCCTTAGATGCTATATATCTTCTTGCTGGTGGGTAAAATGAAGAATTCTTAGATTCTCACACTATTTGATCATAACAATATAAAGCTGAATCATACTGCCCTAGCTTTAGTAGGGTATCATCAGCCTGGGCTTTTATTATGTATTAATGTGGTTATTACTTGTAGAAAAACGTGAGGTGATATATATGTGCATAATAATATTACATAGCAATAAAAGTAAACACGATGTGAAATATATCCAGGTACTTCCCATGCATGATCGTATTTAGTTCCCACTAACAACATACTTTTATTAGTCAGAGTCCTCAAGAGGAATAAAACCCATAGTGTGTGTGTGTGTGTGTGTGTGTGTGTGTGTGTGTGTGTGTGTGTGTGTTTATCAATTCAACAAAGCCAATAGGGTAGGCATAGTAACAACAGCTCTCACACACAAGATACTGAGAACCTAATAGTTTCTTGGACCTTAAGGCTGGGTGTCTGTGCTGATTGGTCACAAGCTATAGTTACTGGGAAAGAATGAGCCTCAGTCAAGGAATTGCCTCCATCAGATTAGCCTTTGGACATGTCTGTGGTATATGATATTGTGTTGGTTGGTGATATATGTAGGAGGGCTCAGGCCACTGTAGGCAGCCCTGGGCATGCGTTCCTGGGTTGTACAAGAAAGCACATTGAGTATGAGCAGTGCAACAGACCAGGAAGCAGTGTCCTATGATCTCTGCTTCAGTTCCTGTATTAGGTTCCTTCCTTATTTGTGACCTAGGATTTGTAAAATGAAATATATACTTTTCTCCCCAAGCTGCCTTTGGTCAGTGTTTAATTACAGAAAGAGAATCACACTAAGACAGTCCTCACCAATAAGAGCAGTCCTACAACATCTGTCCTATATGACAGAGGCCAAGAACATACTAGCTACTCAGTTCCTTAGGCTTGCTACCTCAGCAGTCCCAAACTCACACCAAAATCCTGGAGGGTTACTGGAGAGCTGCCTCTCCATGTTGAAAACTGGAAAACACCAGTTCTAATGTCAGGGAATGAAACAGGAACAAAAACAGGGTGAATTATCACTGTAGCAAAGGAAGCAAAAGGTAAATAGTTTCTGCCACATCATTTATCTGGGCTGCTACCAGAGGATGCCACCACATTCGGGATGGGTTCTCTTGCCTCATTTAAAGCACCCAAGACAATTGCTTCATTGAGGCTTTCTGATCACATGACTCTAAATGATACCAAGCTGACCCAACATCACAATAGCTCTCAGTAGCATTAACAGGAGTAAAGCATATAGAACAGTGGTTCTTGACTTGTGGGCTGCAACCCATTTGGTGGATCAAAGGAGCCTTTCAAACAGGTTGCCTAATATCATCTGTGTATCAGATTATTTACTTTACAATTTATATCAGTAACAAAAATTAGTTAGGTAGTAGCAATGACAATAATCTTATGGTTGGGGTTCACCATACATGAGGGTCTGTCCTGAGAGGGTCACAGGATTTGGGGGGCTGAGAACCACAGATAAAGGGACTGGAGGTCAGAAAATCTGGGTTGGAATTTAGCCTATGTGACTTTGACCCAGTCATTCTTCACATTGCAATTATAACCCCAAAGGTATAGTTTGTCATTTACAGATAGCTTCCAGAGATCTAAGTGACCCTGTGTGTGGCAATGTAACAGCAAAAGCATGATTCATGAACAACCATAGCAAACAAATAAATCAGAGATTATTGAAATTTCCAGATTCTGCTCTTCAGAAAGAACTTTTAAGACAATGAAAACCCAAGCCATGGCCTAGGACACATCAGTGAAGTATAGCTGGACATCAAATGACTAACAGTTTTGAACCTGTCAATATAAAGTTCTATCAGTAAAGTGGAGTCCTGGCAATGCTCCCTGGAAGCAGCTGGGATTAAGAAGAAGTGTTCTGTGTCCTCAGTAGGAAAAACTCTCTAATAAATGCTTTGGATGACAACCAGTCAGTCAGTCAATCAATCACTCAGTTAAGTACAACTCTAGAATGGAATTTAGCGGTTTGTCACAAAGTTAACTTAATCTTACCCTCATATGTTCCATTCATATTTTAGGTGTTTACCTAATTCTTTAAAAATGTATACCCCCCAAAAAAAAATCTACAGGTATATATTTATGCTGGCCTCGGAATCACACCTGGGCTGTCCTGTGGTAATTTGTAATTACCAGAGAGTGGAAGCTACAAGGATATTCTTCAATGTGCGAGTGGATAAAAACACTATGGTACATCCATAAAAAAGAATATTACCCATAAGGATAATGAGCTATTATTGTCTTAGGGTTTCATTGCTGTTAAGAGACACTATGACCAAAGCAACTCTTATAAATATTAACATTTAACTGGGGCTTCTTGACAATTACAGAGCTTTAGTCCACTCATCATGATAGGAAGCAAAGTAGTGTGCAGGGAGACATGGTGCTGGAAGAGCTGATAGCTCTGCATTTTGATCTGAAGGTAGCCAGAAGGAAACTAGATTTGCTTCATACTGGACATAGCTTGATCATTTAAGACCTCAAAGCCTGTCCCTATAATGGCACACTTCCTCTAACATGGCCAATCACCCTCCAGTAAGGCTATACCTCCTAATAGTACCACTCTCTATAGATAAAGGATTGAAACATACGAATCTATTGAGGCCAAACTTATTCAAACCGCCCTAGCTATCAAGCCATTAAATGACATGTTGGAATTTAAGTGCACATTACTAAATAAGAGAAACAAGTCTGAAAGGCTATGAATAATTACAACTGTAAGACATCTAGGAATGTGCTAAACTTTAGACATGGTAAAGAGATTAGTGTCTATCTAAGGCTTAACAGGATGGAGGGGTAAAAGGTGAACTATGGGGGAAATTTTCTTTTAAGATCATCATTTATTTTCAATACAGCCCACAGGCTACTACATTCCATATAGTAAGTGTACAGACCATCTGTTGGAATTCACTGAACCTTTCAGAACTCAGAGTGAGCCTTAACCTATGAAAGCTCATGAAACACGCTCAGAGCAGTCAATCACTGTGAATCCAGAATAAGGAAGAGATCAAGACTCACCGCACTACAATATAGAAATGACTTCATAGACCTGGAATGTGCTGGATATCAACTTATCACAAACTACAGCCATCTACACTCATCTAGAAGTTAGGAAAGCTCAACTGAGATGTCTCTAGAAGAGTGGCCTGTAGGCAAGTGTCTAGGGCACTTTTCCATCTAATGATTGATGTGGGAGGGCCCAGTTTACTGTTTGTGGTGCCATCTCTGGGCAGATGGTCCTGGGCTATATGAGAAAGCAAACCAGCAAGTGGCCCTCCTTCATTCTTCATAGCCTATTCTTTCGTCTGCCCCCCAACCAGGCTCTTGCTTGAGTTCCTGCCCTTACTTCCCTTCATGAAAGGCTACTGTTATCTGAAATAAATCTTTTCCTCCTCAAGTTGCTTTTGGTTGTGGTGTTTTATCTCAGCCACAGAAACGGGTCAGCTAGGACAGGAATAGATTAAATAATGTGGAACTTAACTCAGAAGTAAGTGTGATCTGTAAGATTAAAAGGCAAATAAGTTGCATTTCAATATTGTAGCTGAATTGGTAAAGTTGTATCCTGTAGGCATATGGGTTAAATATGTTCTAATGTACATACAAATATCTTCCTAAAGTAACAGTGAACACAGTAAGTACCTGGATCTTGTTTTTAATGCTGCTTTCCAATAAAAGGCACTGGCTGTGCTAGGAGAAAGGAATAAAAATGCTTCTAAGAAAAATTAGAGAATAAGCAAGATGAG
>LR750421.1:230771-355743 GCA_902729485.2 Mus minutoides
AATTGGTAAAGTTGTATCCTGTAGGCATATGGGTTAAATATGTTCTAATGTACATACAAATATCTTCCTAAAGTAACAGTGAACACAGTAAGTACCTGGATCTTGTTTTTAATGCTGCTTTCCAATAAAAGGCACTGGCTGTGCTAGGAGAAAGGAATAAAAATGCTTCTAAGAAAAATTAGAGAATAAGCAAGATGAGCCTGGAATACCTTGAGGTACAATAAAATAAAGAAGTACTTAAAAGTGTTAATACCCCATAGTGATGGATTCTAAGGACCAAGGAGCCAACTGAACAAGGTGCCAGTAGAAAGTGAGATAACAAATGACAAAATGAATGAAGTTGGGCTGAGGAAAGTAAAGTGCTTGTCACACAAGCTTGAGGAAACAACTTACATCCCAAGCACCCGGGCAAAAAACATGTGCAGTGGGTTTCTTGTGTAACCCTACTGCTGGAGGGTAGAGGTAGGTAGATCCAAATGATTGGCCATTCAACCTAACTGAACTAATGAACTCTAGGTTCAGTGAGAGACATTGTCTCCAAAAATAAGGCAAAGAATTACACACAAAGGCACCCAGAATTGATCTCTGACCTTTAGGCACACACAGATGGATATACACCTACTGGCAAGACTCCCTCAGCCAGGTGACTAGGCTTTCTCTGAACACAAGTGCAATTGCTGCTGTCCTTAGTGTAAGGAGATGAAATGACTGTCTCTGGAGTGCCCGTCCTAATCACCTAAAATCTCCGAACAATCTTAAACAAAAGTCAGACAAATAGAAACTGAGCAGCATTCTATAAATTATGTGTCAAGTTCTTTAAAACAAGGAAAATGTTGAGAAATTATCATAGCCAGAAATAATGCCAGGACTATTCCTAACCATCCTCTGAATAATATAAAGTAACCATACTTTTTGTTCAAATGAATGAGCTTTTATAGCAACACATACAAAAAAATGAGATAGATAGATAGATAGATAGATAGATAGATAGATAGATAGATAGATAGAGATAGATAGAAGATAGATGATTGATGGATAGATAGATAATAGATGATAGATACACATACATGCATACATACATACATACATACATACATACATACATACAGACAGACAGACAGGCTGATAGATAAACATCTTTAAATCAGGTGCTCAAAACATTCATTAGTAACTAACTGATCTTTTGATGGTAGTCAGCTGGAGTTCTCCATAGAGAATGTCCTGGGCAAAATAGACTATGCCATTAGGTACAGCTTCCAAGTTACACATAGTAACAGATATTGCTAATGTGGTCATATTGGGCACTCCAACACCAAGCAAAAACTGACCAAGAAGTTAAGGTAGGTAGCTGGAGTTTCTGAATGAGCTCTCATTCCATGGCTGAGCTCCCCATTGCTGCAATGCATCCACTTTCCTATTGCAGGTACCTTTGGACCACTGGATAAACCATAACAACATCTATGGGCAAGAGACTTCCTAGCTGACCCCTATATATCTTTCCTTCCTGTCACATTGTTGGGGGTGGGGTGTGGGATGTGGTGGCCATCCCATACTCAAAGGGCCTGAGAGGACAAATATGTGAGACAGTTTCGGGTTTGAAATGAGGGAATAATTCTTTTTTGGAGCCAACTTCTCAAAGAGCTGAAGCAGCACAAATTTACCAATATAGTATATATACACTGCATAGGTAGATTATTGGTAGATGATGGATTACTGTGGGCAGGATCTATGGACAGAAAGAAAAGCATTAGGTGAAAAGCATGACTTTTGTTAAAAGAACATCAACATCAAGTAATTACTTAATACACTGCAGTCCATACTGACATAAGATATTAACGGCAGAAACCTGAGTGTGGTCCACACTGCAACTACTATCTTTGCTTGCTACCCCCAACTCTAAAATGCTTATTAAAATAAAGTTCTCTGGAGGGTTGATATGGTAATAGATGTATTTTTGCTTACACAACTATCTGAAGTAAGTGCACTTACTGTCTCACTTAGATTTTTACAGGGTCCCTTGTTATTGTCTAATGTGCTAGCTTTTATTCCCATTATATTTTTTCAAGGCCATCCATTTAATGAAAAGAATATGAATATCCTGCACAGGACCAGGATTGCCTACAACGCTCTCTCCTATGCCCATGTTTAAGTGTTTCTTTCTGAAGATAGTGTCCTAAGTGTGCATCTCTTTCCAGATTGTTTGAAATGTGAATGTTTTGTTTTCTTCTGATGCAGAAGATTGAATCCAGAGCCTCATTCATGCTAACCAAGCAGGCACTGACCTATGCTCCTGATCCTTGTCTTTATGTCTCTATTCCCGTTAGATCTTAACATAATGCATTTCCTAGAGGGTGATTTGGCACCACACATGATTGGATGCTTCTGTTTTCCAGCATTAATTCAATGACAAAACTTTAGCCTCTCAGATCAAAGCAGTAGAAATTCAGTTTCCAAAGCTTCCATTTGTATGTATGTAAACAGATGTAGATTTTAGATTATCTTCTTTAACATCTGCTTTAAGATTCAATTGTCTAAAGAGTCAAGTTACAGCATGTCCTGATGTGATGATTCTCTGGTGAGATGAATATTATTTCTAAAGCCGAATATTCTGATACTTGCCCACTATCTGAACACTCAGGAGTCTAAGGCAAGAGAAATGTTGAGTTTAAGATTATCCTGGGACACACAGTGAGACCATGTCTTAAGAAACTAGAAAAAAAATCTGCAAAATCCTTATATCAAAAAACTGAAAAAAAAAAAAAACCTCTAAATACTTACGTTAGTGAATGTCAGATTTAGAAAGAAAGTGTTTTATTCTTGAAAATTCTGATTAATAGTTGTCCAGTCGTTCCTGGACCATCATATGTGGGATCTGATGGGTAGCATCTCCCGTTTTGGTGCAGGGTTGGTCCTACAACTTTACAATGAGTCAGCAGTCCTGTATTGCTATGTCTCTGTTTAATTTTTCATGCTGAGCCTTATATATATCCAGTCTATGAAAGTTAATAATTGTACCAGCTATGATTACAGTTAAGTAGAATACAACCACTTTGTAGGTTACTTTTCTGGTTGTTGTCACCAAAGTGGAGGGAGCAAAGATTTCTTCTGGTCTCTACTTTGAGGGGAAGTCCATCAAGGCAAGAGAGACAGGGAAGATGTGGCAGAAACCGGAGGGCACTGATGACGGAGCTCCTGCCCTCAGGAAGCCGATGGCAATGGATTGTGGTAACTTTCTTTGTTTTGAGGCATCCAGGATTCCAGAATCTGAAATCAGGTTGTCCACATTTATGGTGGATCATGTCACCTGATTTAACTGAGTTTTAATCCCTCACCAGCATGCCCGGATCTTTATCTCCAAGGTGATTGTAGAGCCTTGGCAATCTATATAAACCATGCACGCAATTGCTATGGGAGAAAAGACTGGAGCGGAAACTGAACACATTTGGTCAAATTCCTGCTGTAGATGTGGGAGACATGCAGTGGCTGGTGAGACAATGAGACCCGCACCTGTCCCCGAAGGTGAAGCAGAGAAGGACACAGTTAGACATGACCACTGAGTGTCCATGAAGCTCAGANAAAAAAATCAGTGGACACTATACATATTGAACAAAGAATTACTAGCTAGAACAATTACCAGCACATAAAACTGGTTTATCTTTATTCATCCTCTAAAGATTTAATATGATAAATTGGTTTATGAACCTTATATGCCCCCACTTAATTATGCAAGTCACAGTATGAACTGTGTCTGTAATAGAGTAAGGATTAGGCATTTGAAACAAAACATTCTTAATTAGAGAAGAATGCCACTTAGCATCTAAATTTGGTTGGGTCATTAACTCAATGAGATACTTTTTTTATGATCACTAGAATAGATACTCTCAAAAGAGTTTATACATTTGTGACAATGGCATATAAATGTTGCCTGTCATACAGAGTCGGAGAAAGGAAATTATAAAGTAAATTGAGGTCTTGTGGGTCTCAGGTGAAAACATGATTAAATTAAACTGAGCTGTGTCTAACAGATACAGGGCATTTGTACTAAGGCTGGGGGCAAATCAGAGTAATAAGTTTAGTACTCATTACAACTTGAACGTGTAATTTTTTTCTGTAATTAAAATAGCTCTCCAAAATATATTATTAATTAATGAGGAAAAATAAGTGCTGGTGAAGAGTCAATCAACTTTGTAGTTCTGATCTGTTGGTTTGGTCCCTTGAGGTAGAATTTAATCTTTTAAACTAAAAAGATTGGTGTCAATAGATAAAGGAAACTAGTGCTTCTGATTTCCATCCTCATGCCCAAGATATTTTCCCTTCGTGGCATACAAGGTATCTTGATAAAAGACTGTGGTTGACAAAGTCTCTGCATAAGAGATCTAGATTATGGTCCTAGGGTCATGGTGTTCTCTGGCTTCTCTGTCTGCTAAGCAGTTTTCTTTCTTCATCTGTATCTCCCATGCATTGCTTCCTCTTAGGTTACTGGTGGTAATTTCAACCACAGTTCTTCCTACTGGACGTAGCTCCTGATGCCCTCTCCTGCTCAGTCCTTGTGATCATCTATGTCACTATAACTGCCTCTACCTATTGATTGTAAGCACCACAGAGCTGATTTGTCTGGGATGCTTAATGTCCCTAAACTGAGGTCATCTTAGTCTTATTAGAACCACCCAGTAGAACCCCACCGACTCCTTAGCAGCTTCTAGTCTTTCTGACCCCATAGGTATCATAGATAGTACAGGAATTTGAACCCTTAACTCCCTCTATTCCTTTATTGTTTTGTGCCAACATTTCACTGCTGTATAAAATACCCATGGTCTAACTCCTTCCAGTGACAGATGCCAATGTTTGTCTTTGGTATTACCCTTGATCATCTGATTAATTTCATTCCCTGGACTTTTTAGTGTACAGTTACGACAACTGAAACTCAATTTTGCTCGTCTTTCCCTTTATTTTTGATTTTCCTGTTATATTGTAGAGCCCTGAGGCAGAAAGAGAGTTTCTCCCCTTTATTTCTATTGCTTGGTTCTTCATTACCCAAAAGCTGCATGTTAAAGATTAAATTGCCTTTTAATACGGTAAACAAGAAATAAAACAATTTATATTATATTTTCTTAAGAAGGTAACAGAACGTGTATGGCCAGTGTCTGACAGTTGTACCGAATCTTTAAATGTCGGAAGCTAGAGTTGCTTTGCTCCCAGTATTGCATGTCCTGATGCAGCTCTTCCATCCCGGGGTATATGTGCACAATGGAGCTGCTGGGGCACATGTCTATAAGACTCAGAATGTGAAAGGAGGAGAACATTAATGGGTTAAAAATCATACATATGAAAGTTAACTAGTACTTCAACCAGCATGGAATCCAGATAGAGGCATAGACTGAATGCAGGTGCAGTAGGGAGGTCTGTCAGTGTGGCTAACAGTGGCCAGGAGGCCATTGGGAGTCCTGACTCACTTCTAAACCCACCATTAGAAGTGATATGTTTCATTGTGATTTAAATACACACCATTGGTGCATCACTGGGCAGTAAACTGAGAATTCATGTTTTATTTATTAAACCCAGAAATATGTTAGGGAATAACAACAGACGGTACTTCATGGCCAGCTGCAGAAAACCTATTCCTGCAAGCTGCCTAACTTGCTGGTGCTCAGATCCCATAAGTCCTGTAACTTCCATTTTGGTCTTATGATTATGTCAAGGGTGGGGTGAATGGAAGAGAACGCTCAGCCCATTGAAGTTTGCTGCTCTGATTTACCGGCTCAACATTAGCAAGTTTAGCTTGTCCTTTCAGGCAAACTATCTGGTGTCATTGAGGAAAAAGTCTGCCTTTAGGTAGCTGCTCTTTTCACATGATGAGTTACATGCCAGATAGGAAATGGCTGCATTGCCCTCCCTACATCCACTCCTGATATATCTTTATTTGTGCAGCTAAAAGGAAAGTGACTCAAGTTGGCCCTTTACCTCCTTTGATGATATCTAATCCATGTGCAGGGCGGGGCCAGTTTTCTCTACATTTCTGACTCTTCTTATCTATACAATAGCAATGCAAGATCGCCCATCAGATAAATCTGTTAACCATTAGTTTATTTAAGTAATTTTCTAGAATATATATACATATATATCTGTATATACATATATCTGTATATATATATATATATTCTTCCTCTTTCAATGTTGACTATGAGACATTCATTCTAACTTTGTAAAGCATATCTTAATCCTTTTTTTAATGGGGTAGAACTTGTTTTAATATTTTTATTTAAACCGTTTAGTTAGCATATGAAATAGTGCCGCAGTATGATATTTATGCATATGATAATCTGCCTAATCTCACATTCATCACCATTTCCCTCCCAGGCCACCCCTCCATCTTCCGTTGAAACCATTCTTTTCCTCGTTTGGTCACTATTCTATTTTCATAAACTACTAATACATATGTGTGCATGTAGTATGTGGGTTTTAAATGTAGATTCTGCCCATAAAGGAAACATATTTGTCTGAGTCTGGTTTCTGTCTCTTACACAATTGTGTAAATGACACAATTTCATTCTTCTTCGTGGCTGAATAAAACTCCATTGTGTTCATATACCACATTGTCTTTGGTCAGTATTCAGTCATCTGTTTATGGCTTCCAGGCTGACACCATACCATAGTTCTTGTAAATATTTCTGCAATATGCATTGAGACATAAGTCACATTCTAATGAACACCCTTCACAATGTCATAACATTTTTTTCTTACTTTGAAGCTTGATTTGTCTTTTTGGAAGAAAGCAAAAGTTTCTGGGCCAACATTGGTGACTAAGGTAGAGGCTCTCAATGGGTAGTCCTCTTTGCTGCCAAAGTAACCAGCAGGGTTTCCTTGAGGGTTTATTGAATAATTACACAAGTACTTTCTAGCTACTTAAGGTTGAGGTAGCTTATGGAGCCTTTCCTCTTACACTTGCAAGGAAATCTGTGCCAATAGACAAGTTGGGATTCCCATTTAGAATAATTTTTAAAGAAATGAGCAATTACTATGTATGACCCAGATACAAACAACTTTTTTAAAAATCACATTTGCAAGCATAGTAACAATGCCATGGATAGCAATTCTGATAGGATTTCTAGTTGTTTTCCAGAGGAGTGTGTGTTCTGCATGTATGTGTAAATACATGCATGCAATGCATGATCAGAAGCCATTTAGCCAAATTTTCCATCGTTATTCTGTGCTTCAACAAATATGTAAACTTTCAGGAAGTTTTACTGACAAATAGGTGAATGTCACACAATTCTTCTGAAATCTCTAAGCTTTATAAATACTGTCCCAAACACTTGCCGGTGATAGAGGGGGACCCTGAGACAAATGTTAAAGGCTCGCCAATATAGTTTTGTTATTGTCATCATTGTTGTTTAATCCAAGGTCATGACATATACTGGTCCAAGAAAATGAAATTCCTAGCACACTAGAAGGTGTTAGCAATCTTGGGCTGAAATGTGTGACCAATTAAACTTTCTGAATATCTCCATATTTTATTTTACTATTGCAATGTCCAAGAGCCATGCTCACATGAAGTTTTCAAAACCAAATATACAAATCTACTAATCCTTATTTTCTATTCCTTTTACTCCAAATGCAGTTAATGAGAACACAATTAACTGAGCACAGATGTGGTGTGCAAATACTGGGAAACTTCTGCAACTGAATGTTTTCTGTCTCACACCCTAGCTAATGATCTTTAGTTTGTTGCCCACATTCAACATAAAAGGCTACTATACTCTGAAAATAATTAAATACATGTACAAAATTACCTTCTGGCAATGAAATTGGATGGGGGCAAATAGAAGCCTAGCTGCTCATAAGGAAGAATTAAGAGTAAGACACCCACATGTCCTCCGTGGGTATCATCCCTTTGGCTATCTGCCCTACCTGGTGTTTTCCACTGTGGCCAATTTAGCAATACTTAAAATGTGAACAATTACAATGATCTATGCACCCTGTGAGACCCAGGGTGAAAATGAAAATCAAATCATCCTACTTATAAACAGTTTGTAACCTTAGCTGAAGGGGTGTGATTTTTAATTCAGTAGCACACTGCTGGCTGTTCTGTAAATCCAGTACGCAGAGTGCTGTCTGTTTGGAGATTTGGGTGTCTGCTTCCTGTAAACTCTTGCCTGTAGCTTGCAATATAGAAGGTGGTATACATTTGTTTAAAACAAGTCTTAACAGAGAAACTGGCAACTAGTCACTCTCCGGGCTGGGGTTCACTGTTTCTCAATGTTGCCTCTGGGGCTCAATTTGCTTATACTTCTAGTTAACTATTTATCTTAGATAGTTTTAAAAAGACAATTGAACACACTGATCTGACAGAAAGGGAGCCTGCTGACTTACACCAGATGGTGGTAGAAGAGAAGCACTGAGTGGCCCTCCGAATATAACCCTTGGTATTTTACGTCCCACGTCTTTAGGTAGTAATAGTTTGTGAATTGATTTGGTAAGAGTTTATTTCACTTACTTATACCTGCTGAAGTCACATTGAAGAGCTGAAGTCTCTTGTTAAGGAAGAGGCACAAGGAATGAGGGCTTGGATAGAATATTCTTCTAATATATATGAGGCCTGGGTTCAATACTCAGCATACATGATGGCCAACATATTGATGGATGTGTGCTTGCACACAGGCACACATTCAGATACATGCATGCATGAATATACAGTCAAGGGAGAAAAAGGCATGGATGGTAACTTTTCAATAACTACTAATGTCTAATCAGAATCAAGTGCCTACATAGGCAATATGAGTTATACAGAACCATCTCTTAAATCCACAGCAAAGGGAGTATTGTGAATGGCAAGAAAAATATATAGCCTGGTAGTTCCTGCCTTGGTGACACTGCAGAAACAGAAAGAGAGCCAGCCAGTGACTTCAGATAGGTCATATCTCCTCTAGGCAGGTCTGTTTAACTCATGTATGTTGAAGTATTGATTTCCTGAGCAATTACTATATACCAAACAAATCCTATAGTATGATTCCTGTATGCAGAGAAGATAGCAGGAGAGTAAGAGACTGGAGCATGGAACAAGCTTCCTATATTCTTAGTCTTATCTTTATTTCTACAGAAGATCAATACTGTGGGGAAAGAAGAAATTGTAATGTGTATGTGGATAGCATAGAGCTGAAACAGTAATATCAAAAGTCCTGATTACCAAAAGTGGGGTGTTTATATAAAAATACTTCTGTAGTATGGGGTCACCAGCACAGCTTGATTCCCAGTGCCATTTTCTAAGTTCAACATAGCTGAGTTCCAACAGACTGACTCAATGATGGAAAATGCTATGCCCTTCTCATCTCCAGTGCACACTCCTGTGTCCCTAACTGAACATGAAGCGATTCTGTGCCACGTGCAAGGGCTGTTTGCAGCAGGAAAGTTCATGTTTCAGTTGTCTTACATGCTTTCATGACCATCCACAGAGGGAGAGTGGCTGCCATCTGGTCATAACCACAGCTGTCTTTTCTTCATGTCCAGACCAATGCATCTTGGAGGTATGATTTTTATATGTATGTGGCAATGATCACTTCACGATATTTCCCTGACCTCCTCCACTCCACATCCACTTCCTTCCTGTGATGTGACAATATGGGAAACATAAAAGTCATGAAAGTAGAACCTTAACTTGTGAAAGTTGATCAGTTGTTAGACTGCTTGTCTCGCAAGCTTGAAGCCCCTGAGTTCAAGTCTCATCAACCACATAAACCAAGTGGGGTACTGGATTCTCGAAATCCCAGCACTCAAGTGCTGGAGCAATGAAGGTCAGAAGTTCAAGGTCAGCTTCAGCTACAGAGTCAGTTTGAAGACAACATGGTCTATAAGAAAGACCACAAACAGGTTAAAAAAAATAAACAAATGTATTTTAAGTGTGTTAGCCTTGATATCCATGAATTTATGATCTAAATAGAAAATAAATTTATACTTCTCTTCCTTGCTCTCTTTATCATTTTAACTCACTGTGTAGAACCTGTTTTAAGGTATGTTTTAGGTAAATAATATAGCTTAACATGATCAAATGGTCAGAACTATTGACAGAACATCAATCTATCTTTCATTTGACGTCTGAAAAGCAAAAGTTTAGAGTGGTCTGGCCCAAGTCATAGAACCAATCTGGTCTCTAGGACATGCTTTTGTCATTGTGTCATGGCTACAAACATGTACAAGAGACAAACCAAGTTCTAGAAAAGGTAGTAATCACTGGTGGGTGTTTCCAAGAAGGACAGAATTCAGGGACTCCAAAATGGTTTGGGAACTTGTGGTACACACAGAACTGGTTGCACCATTTGGAGGATGCACATATATAAAGCAAAGAGCTGTTGAGAGCCCCGAGTCAAACAGTCACAGATGCACATTGAATCGTCTTTTCTAAAGGTTTATTTATCCTTAATTTATGTGCACATGTGTGTGCTTGTGTAAATGCATGTGCACCGTGTGTGTGTGTGTGTGTGTGTGTGTGTGTGTGTCTAAATTCCCTAAAGCCGGAGTTACAGGTAATTTTAAACTGCCCAATGTAGGTGCTGGAAACTGAACTGGTGTCCTCAACAAGAGACGTAAACACTCCTAGCTGCTGAGACAGTGTTCTTGACTGACGACCTTTAGATAATTTAAGAGTTCCTTCTTCTTTACTATTTCCTCCTCTCCCTCATCTTCCTCCTCTTTGTCTGCTTCTACTTCCCATAATTCTATTCCTCCTCCTTTTGCTTCTATCCTTCTCTTTCTTTTATACACACACACACACACACACACACACACACACACACACACGTTAGCATATATCCTAGTATCTCTATTTATGTTTTATGTAGTAGCAGTAGAGCTAAAATAAAGCACAAGTCATCAGGAACTCAGGGTGCTTCCATTCATTTTCCTTTGTACAAGAAAAAAGGAAGCAGTGCAATTATGTTTTGAGTTGTGGTAAGAACCTTGTATGAAAAACGAGGAGAAGAAATGAAGACAAATTAGAACATAATTACGGGGGCTGAAATTCACCCAGTCCCTTTCAACCTTTCAAGTTGGAGACAGCGCTAGCACAGATGAACTTGGAGAATGAATCCAAACACCATGTTATTTCCCACATAGGGAAGCCTATTAAAGGAATGCAGGGAAGCAGTGATCATTTAAAACCACCAAATGAAAGTGGAGACATGAAGTTAAAGGCTTAAAGGGAGACAGAAACCTAATGGTGGTCAGTGTTAGGTTTGGGTTGTTTTTAAAGATTAATTTTGATTTATGTGTGTTAGTTTGCATGTGTGTGGCGCCACTACATATAGAGGCCGCAGAGCAGGTTGGATCACTTGCGGATGGACTTTGATGATGAGTATGTATGCTGGCAAATATGTATGCTGGGAATTAATTCAGGTTCTCTGCAAAAGCAGCAAGTTCTCTTAGTCGCCAATTCATCTATCTCTCCGAAGCTCTCCCCACCAGCCCCTGACTGTCCCCTCTCAATCCAACTTTAGACAGACATGGAAAGTCTCTCTCTCAGGCTCTGCTTAAAACCACATTGAATTCCAAAACTGTGAATTTATTGCACAATATTGGTAGTATCTAGAACTTTTCATTGTATTAAAATGTTTCTATGTGAGTGTGTGTGTGTGTGTGTGTGTGTGTGTGTGTGTGTGTGTGTGTGTGTGTGTGTGTTTTCCCAACCATAAATGCTTCATGGAGCTAGATCTGCACGTGCAAAGTGATTCCTCACAAGGAAATCCTCTCTGACTGGCTCTAACTTTGTAGTGAGGGGATAGTCTTCTTTAGGGTTTGTTTTGTGGAGAAGGTAGCCAATGGTTGAACTTGGAAACAGGTTCATAGATACACAAGCATGTTGCTTGCAGCTAAGCCTCCAGGATGGAAAACTTAGGTAGACTGCAAACTATTTTAGCAGATTCATTTGAGCTTTACTCATTCGGAAAACTGGAGACACTAAAAGAGTAGTTTCTTAGTGGTTCGTTGTGAAGTTTAAATTAGATATCGGATACAGTACACTGTATCATATCACCTGGTTGTGGCAGAAATGCCTGATAAATAGTAGTTGTGTTATCTGGACTAGTGATCATACTCAAAAGTGTTTCTAAAGAAAATGAACCATTACTGTATATTTTTGGTTCTGTGACACAGTGACATATGGCTAAATACTTTTAATTGTTACTTTTGTTCTTGCTTAACTGCTTAGTAATTAATTCACTTACATGCCCATCTTTCTGACTATACCATGTGTTCTTCAGAAGTGAATTAATTCCTTATTGTCAGTGTACACAGGCTTTATTGCCTGGAGGCAGCTCTGCTGTTGTGGTGGTGGTTGTGGTTGTGGTTGTGATTGTTGTTAGCAAAACTCACTTTGGAAAATCCTTCAAATCTGAAAGAAACCCCCGAGATTAGGTGTTAAATTTGCAAAGGAAATAGACCCAGAGTAGAGTGACACCTCTCCATCTCTGCCTGTATTCAGCCCTCATCCAGACTTAGGATCAGAGAAGAGAACTGGGTAGAAGCAGAAGACAAAGGAAACTCTGAGAAGGAGCGATGGGGGTGTTAAAGAAATAGTGCTTCCTGAGTTTCTTTGCCCAGGATGTTTCTCACCCACATTCTCCTCTGTACATGTGGCCACCCACTACCTTCCCCCTCCAATATGGCATCTGACTCAACCTTTGGAAAATGCTGGCTTGATTCCTCCCAAAGTCAAAGAATCTTGGCCACTGACTTGAGAGTTTGGAGACAAGTAGGCAAAAGAGTCTCAGTGGCATGTCATGCTGGGGAAACTTCACGACGTCTGCTGATCATTTCCCCTTAGGTGTTTTGACAAGGGGATAAGAGCCATTTCCTGCAGCTCTTCTGAGTTTCATATATGTTCAGCAACGACAGCTTGGCCTCTAGGAAATAAATACATACAAGACGTTGTTACAAGCTTGCTTAAAAATGTAGTGGGGTCCTGGTGAAAATAGGAAGAAGTCTCTGCCCTGTTGTCAAAAATGTCATTCTTCAGCAGTCCTCACTGGTGATGGGTGACATCAGGTCCATCCTCTTACAATAGCTACAGCAGCAGTGCAAGGCATCTTCTTTCCCGTCTTTCCAGATGATGCAATGTGATTTTCTATTTTGAACAGAGACTGGAAGTTAGGACGGCTGTGTTCATTATAATGCAGTCCATTCTGTGTTGTGCTCACACTTACTTTTTCAGAGTAATGCCATTGAGTTGTGGGCATGGAAACTGCTCCTAGCATTTAATCCTTATACCAGAGGCTACCTGACAGCTTCTCCATGTTTCTTGGGTCCTGTTCAAACTCTTCCTTTTATCTGTACATCATAGCATGATTTAAACTCTGATTTCATCACCCATATAGTAGACGAACTTATAATGCTTTTCCCCAGACTTTCAGCACATTTGACATAATTTTATTAAAGAGAGCCAGTGGTTGGGTTGGCTTCCATTTTTGTTATTTAACCATGGTTATATTTATCTATTTCCACACAGTGAAAAGCTCTACCACTTCCACAAAGCCTAGAGCTGTCACATCTGTGTTGTGTGAAAATTTACTACGAACATTTCTAACACTAAGAGAAGTAGGAAAATGGCAAGAAGCAACTACTGACATTGGCCAAATATTTATGCCAATGAATGGATGAGTTAGAATATCAAATACCTAACACTAATTAGTCAACAATTACCCTAAACAGCTTGCACAATTATCACTTTCCTTGAGTTGCTTTATTACATATCTGTCAGTCCACCCATCTAATCCATCGTAATTTTTATTAACAGCTGATTAAAGTATGATTTATATTCCAGAAAAAAAGTATTTACTTCAAAGGTAGAATTCAGTGTTTTTTTTTACTAGAACTCACAGACCGTGCAACCTTCACTACGGCCCAACACTAGCACATTGCCATCATCCCAGATGTTGCCTGCTCATTTGCAGTCAGTGCCTCTACTCCTCAGCCCCAGGCAGCTCATCTACTTTCTGTCTCTATAGATTTGAAAAGCCATACATTGTCACCAACGTAACAAGACTCCGCGGAGTGCCTCAAAACCATGATTTCCAAAATCACCAACTTATGAAAAACACTGGCCAGACTCAAGAGAACTTGTGTTTCTAGGGGGCCAAAGTTCTGTAGCACAGACAATTAATCTCCCCATTAAAGAGCCTTACTCTCCGTTTACACTAACTCTAATTCTTTAAATCCAGAAAATTAGTTCTTTCCCATTTTATTGATGAGAACAAATGTGGTAAAGGAGAGGAAGAAGGCACAGGGGAATGTGGAAGGGAAGAAGTGGTGGAGGTAGGCCGCAAATTAGGAGGTCATTGGGCTCATCCCCTGGCTTGCGCTGAGGCTGGGGTAGATTAGACAGCGCTGGGGTTCTTACACCACCACCGGGGTTGAGGAATGTAGACAGATGATGTAGCAGCTGTATTTCCATGGGTTTTCAACCATGGTGGTGACTGCTTGAACAGATTCCCCACAATGGCATTTGAGAATGGAATCAAAGAGCAGCAGTGGCAGGTGTTTGGAAACTGAATTTGGAATTGGCCTCCTACAGAAAGCAGCTAGATACCGACTTTGTGGGTGAAGAGAGAAGTCGGCGGGCGGCGTTCTCAGAGGGAAGTTATTTCTATGGCATCTTTCCAAGCAAGCAGATTTCAGCTTTTTTTTCCACATTAAATACCCTGAAGATATATACATGGGGGTAGAAAGAGGGACAGCCTCAAAAAATGCCACCTCTTTGTGTGGAGCATCTCTTCTCTTGGAAATGAAATTGAAACAGAGGAGAGCGTTTAGGACTTAGCAGCTCTGGGTGTGATTAAAGTGTAGAAAGCACCCGCTCCTCCAGCATGCTGTGCAGATGCAGTTCCACTCAGCTAGCTCCAATGAGATTGGCTTCTGATTTACTCAGAAGTGACAGTGCTCTTGCTCCCTTCTCATGTGTCCCACCTAGCTCCGATTGGCCTTCCAAGATGGAGCCATGCCTGCCCACATTTTTCTTCCATGATTTATTATTGGATAATGACACCAACAAACAATGAAATTGCCATTTACAGTACACATGCTTCACCTTCCTCTGATGACTTGGTCCCTGAAAATGACATCCTTAAGCCAAAGTGAAGGAACATGTGAACTTTTCAAGAAATTCAAAAAATGCATCTTGTAGGCCTATTAGCTGCAGCTTCCTCTTCTACCCTAGAAACACATATATGCATAACAAAATCCCATGAATGAATGAATGAATGAATGAATGAATGAATGAATAGCAATATGAACTTGTTCATCTTCAATAAACATTTGACCCATTCGTCATCCTTGTCCCACCTAGTGTGGAAGACAAATGCAAACTTGCACGCGCGTGCGCGCGCGCGCGCACACACACACACACACACACACACACACACACACACACACCTTCTCTGAAGTTCCCAGATATTACTCTCAGAGGCTAATATGAATTCTCACCTTAAACCACAGTAGAGTATATTTGCTACTCAGAACTATGGTTCTGTCTCAAATCTGGGAACTTTGGAAGAGATAGTCCAATTTAGCTAGCTATGTAGAAATCTTACTGTGTTCCAACCAATGGCTTCTCTGTCACACATCATCTGATCCACCACAGACCCACATTAGCTATGGAAAACATCTCATAGGTTGGGACTCTGAAAAGTTCCCTTGTTTCTCTTACAGTGTTAGCAGCTGCCAGACCTGTTGGGTCTTGGTATTAAATGGTCTGCACCATGGTTTGGCAAGCCATGGAATATATGTGCTCCAAAGCTTACTTTGGGTTCAGACTTTTTTTTTCATTCTTTTCTAAATGGTACAGTATAATAACTAGTTGCATCCTATTTACATTGTATTAAACTTTGTATTTATGTGTATATATATATATATATATATATATATATATATATATATGTGTGTGTGTGTGTGTGTGTGTATAGATATATAGATATGATATGTATGCATATATATTTTGTATATTATTGTGTGTACCACATGTGATCCAACAATCATTCCACTTATATAGAACATGTGTGTCAATCAGATGCAAACTCAGACTTCTTGGACTTCCTGAGTGTTCGCGGAGGGATGACTGTTTTCACAGCAGCTCTGATACAAAGTGGTTCTGAAATCCTGTGAATGTTATTTAACTTTTGAGCACCAAATCTCTTCTGAGGCTTTAAGAAATGTGTGCCAAGTCTTGAATTAGCTGCATTATCATGGGTCATACTTGGCTAAAATAAAAAGTAATTTCTGAGAGTGGAGAAGCTGTGTGGTGTCTGCCCTGCCCAGTGCCTATTCTTGTTCTTCCTACTGACTTTCTCTTCTCCACTTTCCTCTGTAGAGTCATTATGATCTGCTGTTCTAATCCTACCCTGTGCTCCATAGATCAATCATGGCTGACCATTCTAAGCTTTCTGTGACCCACAGTAGGCCAGTGGGACTCAGTTCAGGTTCTTCAGTAATTTGGTAAAGGAAAACTGTGTTATACTTAAGGCTGACAAGTTATCAACCTGTGTCTCTTGAGAAGCATCGTGTACATGCAAAAGTCCTGCAGAGGGAAGCATAGAAAAAAACTGAGATAAAGGAAAGAGAAATGAATTTTTCTCATGAGAGTTGAGTATTTCATAGACAACCCTGGAATTATACACATCCTAGAACTTTCCCTCTAAGAGGCACTATAATTTCCCATTTATGTTTAATAACTTTTGCACAGAATTGATGTTCAGGATGGACTCAAAAGCTCCACTTCTGCTTCAACTGTTTTGCTGACAGTCTCCATACGAACACTAAGGTGGTGTTCTTCATAGGAAATGCACATCTTAAAGAAAGTATCCGCTGTGCCTGAAACTAAACGTCTATTGGTTGTCCCTATGTTTCCACATCTTCACAGCTTTGGGGAACGGGATCAGTGAAACTGTGTCCCCAGACTTCCTGGCTGATTTCTGTTGTGAGAATGGGCAGTTCCTACCGAGAGCATGATCAAGGAACAACACGTAGAGGATGCCTGACAGGGCAGCAGGATCTCAGGAAAGGTGTAGTGGCACAAATGTGGCCTCACTAGAGTTCTTAAGACATGAACTAATTGCTTTCATCACAATGCGATGTCCATATGCACCAGTGAATACTGCAAGAAAGGCTAGTAGACAGCTGTGTAAACCAGCACACTTGGCTGTGAAAATATACCTGCAACATCCCAGGAAGCTTATGAAGGTCACAAATGCACTTCTCGCAATTCCCAGCAGACGCCATGTCTGGAGCAGACCTGCTCTCTGCTTCATAGGTGATACCATCTTCACTGCATTCTCTCATGGTAGAAAGCATAAGGCCCTGAGGTATCTTTTACATGGCCACTAATGCTACTCACGAAGGATCATATAATGACATAGTCACTTCTCAGAAGCCTTGCCTTCCATAGAGCTGCTTTGTGGATGGTGATTTTGAGATACAAATTTGAGAGGAACACATGTTTGATCATGAAGTACACAATCAATCTTCAGTCTGATCTAAATGCAACCCATAGGTTAGGTGCTGGAGGGGATAACTGAGTATACCTTTATGAATTCCTAGGTTTCTGTGTTCATGGAGCTAACTCTTCATATCCTAGGATATGACATACCTGAAGGGAACCCTATCTTATAGTGATGAACATGTCTTTTAGACTCTGTTTTAACATACACACACTATATATATTTTTATCTTTATCTTTATCTTTATATCTTATCTAATTAATATACTTACGCATGTATTCCATACACAAAGAAGTGATATAGGCAAATATATTGAATTTATTAGAATCTAATCAGAAATGAGAAACAACACAGTAGTTGAAACAGAAAGTTGAGTATGAGGAGTTAGCAAGAGGTAGACTTATCAGGGGATTGATGAGTAATAATTGAAGATGATTAACAGATTACTATCAGTTAGCATCATGGAAAGCAGTCACTGCCCTAGGCTGAGACCTGGCACCAGGAAGCTCCTCCTTCCCTAGGTTGGACTGCCTATTTTGCTGGATCTCAATGGCCACCTAGTTTTTCTTATTGTTCACCTGCTTTGAATGCAGAACACTTACAGTTTTCCCCAAAGAGGGGGAGCTGGCAGCATCTTATCAAATGACAGGTCTGGCCACAGGGACCACTGCCAGGGAACAGCTTTTTGGTGGGTGAACTCTACAGAAATGAAGCTTTAATTTAGCATGCAGAATGCATTGTATGGCCTGTTAATTCAACTGACTCTTTTGAATGTTTTCTGCTTCTGATGGTGACAACTTGGTAGGGAGTTAACGAGACTGTTTAGTCAAAAGCTGGCAGTGAGTGAAGGATCCTGCAGGAAGGGGTAGACTTGCTTTGTTTATCATGTCCTTTGCCAACCTGATGGCTGATGATTAAATATTTGGTAACATCTTAAAAGAAACAAGGGCTATTCAGACAATTGTAATATTAGCCCTCAGTTTCAATCTCCCTCCATTCTCTCCATAGCTGCAATCAGTGTATACCTCACTTTATAAGAGAAGATTGACCTTAAAGCAAAACTATATGTTATTAATTAATACTGGGCTATATAGTCTAAGGTTAGTTTGACTTAGATCTGTGTTTAAGTTTGAAATATGAAAAGTAATCACCAAGTGTGTTCTCTTGAATAAAGTCCCTAAATTATATCATAGCTCTTTGTATGTATAGATTTAGTTAGTCTAATTTCTAGGAATATTTTTTCCAGATGGACCAAATTTAACTGTTACCTAATGCAACTTAAATTTTATCTGAAATAAATTTTTTTGATTCATGTGAGTTACAGTAGGTGTATGTTTGTGCTAACATGAGCCAAAATTTAAGTTTATGTCTATATCAATTAAAAAAAATGTAAGCAACCTTACTTCACCTTCCATTTGCCAGTAATTGATTTTTGACAAACAAATAAGGAAAAAAAAACACCAACCTGATTTTACGTTAGAATGTTTATCAATAAGTTTTTGGAGTTCAAGGGTCTTAAATCTGAACTAAGACATTGGTTCACAGTTAAACTATCTGTGTTTCCCAACCCCAATTTTGCTGCTTTCCCAACTTACAGTAAGGCAGATTCCATCACTTCTGCCCTTAATGGTCAGTAAGAGAGTATTCTTCTCCAAGTCTTTCATCCTTCCTTAGCAGAAGCCTCTGGATTAAAGTCTCTCACTCCCATACATTACTCCAGCCTCAAGTAAAATAACTGGTCAAATTTAGCATCCTGATTCTGACAGGAGTGGCATTTCAAGCAAGGCCTATGGCTTTTACAGAGCTCCCGGGGCAGACAAATAGAAGTTGGGCTTAGTCTAACTTCTCATCTCCCGTTGCCAAAACAATTAGCAGGTGTAGTGAGAGGGAAGGAGGCAGCCCATCTGCTTCTTTTGTGCCATTTAGAGCAATCGGCCAGAAACCCCACTGAAACCCTCAGACAATTAGTCAGAACCACTTGCAGCCCCTATGTCCTATAACAACCCCATTGACACATTTACAGATGAGGAGACAGATGGTTTCATTGAAAATGAACTTTCCTTTTAAATATATAATAGCACCTTATAAATAAATAGTGTTTTGGCACCAGAATCCTCTCATGCATTGGGAAATTGGATGTTCACAGCAGCTCTTTTGGACAACAGGTGAAGAGATTGTCCAGGCGTGTATTTGAATTGGGATCCCAGCCTCCTACAGCCTGGCTACCAGTCAGTGATCTCTCTATTATGCTTTTATAAATGATTGAGGGAAGCTCTGAGATATACTGGTGATTCAGGAAGGCTTACTTCTTTTATTCAGATTCCTACCACTACCCATGGTGCCCTCTGGGGAGGGACTAAAAAAATCAGTGAAGCTGTTTACTAAAACCACTATCCCTGCACAGATATCTAAACATTTGAGAAACAGCAAGTTACACTCTAATAAATCTAGGGCCAGCCAAGGAATCTACTCATCCAAATGCCATACTTTTCCCTTTCTTAAACACACAGGCAATCCTCAAGTTACTGAGACTAGTCAACTCCAAAGGAGGAATAAGAAGAGACTACCTGAAGTTGGCCACAGTTATAGTGCAACCGTTTCCTCTCCCTCTTCCCCTCCCCCTCCCCCTTCCCCTCCCTCTCCCTCTCCCTCTCTTCCCTTTCCTTCCCTCTCTCTCTCCCTTTTGTAATATTTTTATTATCCCAACAACATGGGGAGGAGTACCATGTGTTTATGTCACATTTATACATTTAATAATACCGTTAAAGAACAATCAGCACTGTAAGTTAGACATAGTAGGTCCTGGATCTGGGCTGTTATGTTCAGAAATGGACAAAGTCATGAGGGGATGTAGAGAGAGAAAAGTCTGTTTCCTTCCTGTTCTTGGGAGGCCTGAGTGCCTACTGAAGCTCCCTATACTTTACAAAGTCTCATTTTCAAATCCTCAAGCACATTGACTTACTGATTAGTACTGCCTCACATGCAGGAAGCTAGTGTGCCACCATTATCGTCCTAAGCTTCATTGTGTAGAAATAAAAGGCCAAGGACCCACAGAGGTAGAAATCTTAGTTAATTCTGGCCCCACTAATCACTGTCAGAGCAAGACAGGGAGCTATCAAAATAGATCTGTTGTGCGTATCCTCATATTTTTGCCTCAAGAGGAGAAGAGCACACCTTTGCAGATATATATTTTCTGTTTAAAAGTCATGCATGAAAATTTTGTCTTGATACAGAATAGGTCAATTATGTGAGGATATAGAGAAGTGGGGTTGCAAAACAATACTATTATTTATAATAAAATTGCTAAGTAGATTAATTTTACATAAGACATTTTTATCTTATCGTATGGGGAAGATTACAAAGCAGGTGAAGTTGTTTTGATTGAAGATTTTAAGAAAAAATAGAACTATGCAATTAGCTGATACTTTATATCTTTAAAAAACCCAAATAGCAGTTACTTTCTGATGTTTATACATCAAAAATACTGTGCCAGTACATTTGTTTCATTTAGTATATGATGGGAAGAGCTATGCTGAAAAACCCCATCTTTTGTGACTTTCAAAGAATTCCTTTTCTCAGCTTTGAAATTAATGATAGGAAAAAAGAACCTCACTTCAGAATGACATACAGCACATTTCCAGCTTGATTCCCTCAAAGTCCTGTGTAGGCATAAATTTTTGCAACCTGCTTTTAATAAGGGTTCAACCTCTCCTCTAGCCCAATATCCAGGAGAGGTAGAGGAAAAGAAAAGTTATTAGGATATGGGGGAGGTGGTCCTGTTCAGCAATAGTTTTTTTGGGGGGTGGGGGTGAACTGGATTATTTTTGGCAGCATTCAGTCCTGTAGCAAAGGCCAAATGTGACTCAGCAGCTGCAGACCAGTGCTCTAGGCAGACAGATACCACACATGAACCAGAATCTACAGTCGAGTTCTTTGGGCAGGCAGATACCAGGCATGAACCAACAGCTGTAGCTCAATCTTGAAGAAACTGCAAGGCTCTCCTACTGGCCTGAGCCAAGGCTGCAGAAGCAGCACACTGCCAAAGGACATTCACGAGCAAATTTAATGCTATGTAAGGCAAACCAATACATGTGTGTTGTTAACAAAGAATAGTGAAGTGGAGCAAACTAAGCCAATGCTGTCTGTGAGGTCACCTTTATACTCCTGCATCATGCGTCTTTTCACATGCTTGCTATATCAAAACATCCTTTCACCTGAATCTGCTTCAGGAAAACATTCTTTGACATGTCTGCATTAGTATGATCACCTTTCACCTGTGTGCCCCAATAAACATCATTTGACATAACTAACTTTCTTAAAAAAAAAAAAAAAAGACCAGAAGTGTTCACTTCAGTCTTGTCTCTGAAGTATGTGGTATCATCAGCAATGACAACTTAACTTTATTCTCCTGAAAGGCAGCTAAAGGCTATAACAGTGGTCTATATAGTTTGGGAAGGGGTGTCTTTTGGACTTTCCTGACCAATGACTCTAAAGGAGGATTTCTATCCTGACACTGGGGTTTTCTTTGTCACTGAATTTGGGGGAGAACATTGTCACCAAGGTATTATTTCAATTATTCACCATTTTGTCATACTACTTTTCTAAAACAAAAGCAAAAACAACAACAACAACAACAACAACAACAAAAAACTACAACAAAAATCCCTAGTGGACCTGAACTTTGGCCTTGCTAAGCTCTCACCCTGCCTGAATCTTCAGTGATAAAGCTCCAGACAAGATTGTTAGACAACCAAGCTCAGAAGCAGAGATCCAGCCTGGAGCTTGCAAAGGCTTAACTTGGAAATGCCTAAGTTTATGAACTGCCTTTATTACAGTTTTCCCCTGCCCCTGCATAGCTTGTAATGAACTATTCCATTCTTGCCTATATTTGAGAATGTCTGAAGTATTCACTGATGCTTTAAAAGTACCATATAAAAAAGTATTTATATCTGCTTAGAGTTATATTCGTATTTGCATGAATCCTTTAGATATCCAATTCCTCTTCTGTGAACATTACAAGTTTTATATATAAAGTAACCATCCTTAATCGTGCATGAATTAGTGAGGTTTTTAAATTAGGCATAATACCTTTTGAGTATTCTAACTTATGACATTTTGCTCCTTAAATTTGAATGTTATTTAATTAGGAATATTATTATGATACCTAGTTTAATTCCTATTTAAAAAAACTACTTTAAGAGGTTAATTTGTCTACTATCATAAATTGAGTGTGGAACTGAAAGCTGTCATTTATCATTTTTTCTACTTAAGTGCTGTTGGTGAGAATTAAGTGCACACATATGAACTGAAGCTCCGATGCACACAGTGTAGTGTTTCTCACTATCTGTGTTGTCTGTAACACTTAGCATATGGTGACTAGCAAGTAACTGTGAGATGTGTGAGCATGCGTATTGGAGGAAGTGTGATAAAATAAGCCATGGTTCCCATTTGCTATCTCTTTGGAAGCATTGTAAGTTGATATTTATCTTCCTACCCACAGAGGGGAGGAAAACATCAACTTACCCCTGATGGATTAGGGGAATGTGTAATTGTCACATTCCTTGGATTGTGCCTGGTGATATGATACAGATAGGGGTGGCCTAACACTGGATCCTGTAGTTCAGCCACAGCACACAGACTGGCGAGCTTCAGATTTCTCCCTTGGTGTGAAGCCAGACCACTTTGAGAGGTCTTACATAAAAGTGTAAAATCAACCTGATTCCTTTAAGGTTTTACTGTGAAGGAACTACAGTTCATATAATGTTGTCAGCATCTCAGTTGCCCTCTCCTCAGTTATCACCATGGATACAGTTTCACTCAATATGGTTTCCAGCCACCGGCATTGTTGCAATCTGGAGAATACATTCAAATGTCCCCAGTTACACTTGAGTTCATTTTTTTTACATGAGTGTTTTATGTGCCTGTGGGTTTATGAGTGTTTTATGTACTTGTTGGTTTATGCTTTAGCACACATACAACTTCATTATCCACCCACCACACTAAGGAACCAATATATCATGACCATAAGGCACCCTTGTGCCTTTCCTTCAAAGCTATACCCATCCCTCCTCACCCAACCTCCAACAATCATGAATCCATCTCTAGATCATGTCTGAGACAGCCTCTCTTTGAAAATCTTAAGTTCCTTGGGGGCTCATTCAAGTTGTAGATTTTGCATGTTCTTTCATTTCTAGCAAAAATGATAAATATAAGCATAGTCTGTGTGGCTGTCAAGCCACTGAAGAACATTGAGACAGCTTCTAGTGTTTGATTATTATAAATAATAATACCATGCACAAGCCTAAGACAATGTTCAAGTGTACAATTTCTGAGCATATTGTAAGTACATTTTTAGTTTTAAATTAATCTCTAGACTTTTTTTCCGGAGCACCTGTCCTATGAAAAGTGTTCTGGCACTAACTTGAGAGTGATTCATATTTTCTGAATCTTCACCAGCATTTGATGTGGTGGCTTTTTTATTTCCATTACCCTGATAGATGTGAAATTTCACAGTTGTTATAATTTTCACTTTCCCAGTGGTGTTGAGCAGTTCTATGCACTAATTAAACACTAACTTACGTTTTCCAGAGAAATGTCTATTTATGAGCTTGCGTCTATTTTATAACTAAATACTTTTCAATACTGAGTTTTGAGAGATTTTATTCCATATTGATATGCATTGCTACATGTATGATTTTAAAATGCTTTAGTCCCATCTCTAGTTACTGTTTTTAATCTTAAGAGTTGTTTTTCAGAGCAGTAGATTTTAATATTGGCAGAAAGTTATCAGGTGTTTTGTTTTGTTTTTTTATTGACTCTTGGTTTCATCTCTAAACCACCAGTGATAGATTGTGGGGATTTTTTCTACTTTTCTCCAGAAAATTTTACTGTTTTATATTTTAAATCCAATTAAATCCTTTCAGTAAGCTCTATGTGTACTGTGGTGTGGTGATGGTGTCTGTGTGTCTCTGTATGTATGTATGTGTGTGCATGAGTGCACATGAATAGTCCCGGGTATGATGACTGGTGTCTCCCACTATCATTCTCTGCCTTATTCCCTTGAGACAGGTCTCTCACTGAGATAAAAACTTGCCTTTTCATCTTGGTTTGCTCTGCAATAAGCTTGTCTCCGACCTTCAATCCTGGGGCTCCAGGAAGGTACAGCTGTGCTCAGCTATTTACATGCATGATGGGGATCCCAACTCAGGTCCTCACACTTGCAAAGCAAGTACTCTTGCCCACTGAGCCATATGACTGCCCCCTTAGCCAAGTATTTAGAAGCATGTGAAGTTTGTGTTTAGTGTTGTTTCTGTTGCCTGAAGATGTACAGTTGCTCCAGCACTATTGTTAACAAGACGATCCCTTGTCCATTGAATAATAGCATTGTAAAAAAAAGTATATAGTGTTTTTTATAAACCATCTGATCTGTATGATAGTACTTAGGGATATTTGAGCATCTATTTATTCTGTACCAGGTATATTCCCAATTAGTTTGCAGGAAACATAAACATATGTGGGGTTGTGTTATTGCCTCACCGATAGAGGTGTAAAGCCACATTTTGGAAAGATCAAGTGACTTTCCCAGTATCACAATGCCGATGTGATACACACAGAGAATCAGATGTCATATGCACATGCAGGGAAAGCTTACAGTGTGCTCAATATGGAACTATTTCTCTGGTAAAGGAGGCACAAAATCGGGGCTTTACAGCCTCAAGCTCTCAGTGACACATCATCAGGGTAGATGACCTCCTTGGCAGGCCTTTAAAAACGCATTTCCACATCTCAGGAGTTCAGATGGGTTTAGAACCTGATGATGATATTCAGTCAAGTGCTGGCCGTATTATCTATGAGCACTTTGGGAGATTCAGTGGCAGCCTTCACCCAGCATCAGGTTTTGATAATACTCTCTGCCATGCCAGTAGTTATAGCCCAAGCACCCAGTGCACTCTTGATCCTATTAGAGTGCGCATTTAATCAAACTCCTTCCGGGGACCTGCTGATTTTAGCAAAGGTCACATAGCAAGGGATGAGTTTCCTTATTTATTGAGTCTCTAATTCCTGTTTAAAGATCCTGATAGGTTATTTTCCTGGACATTAACCTGTAGTAATGATTTCTTTGTGATTTACATGTTGCACCTGAAATTTACATATACTTCTAATGTGCCCCTTCTCATTTCATGGAGCCTTGCATAGCGATTGCATCTTAAAGCAAAGTGAGGAAAGGGGTCGCCTCGTACCATATGGTGCTTACAGGAGGACTGCTGAGGGGATTTTATTTTACCATGGTTTGTGTCACAAACATTGGAGACTCGCTCACCTTTTGCAAATAGAAAAGCTTATGGACGGAGCAAGAATCAGAAGATGGATTACCTGGCTTCCTTTCCTGATTACCTCTGGAATGACCTTGAACAGCCTCCCATTTGAAACCTGCCCATCCTGAGAGTACTGATCACAGAGAAAATAAATGCTTTGCTCTTTAGGGTTAGCCTTTATTGCTTCCTTGTTTTATGAAATGTACGAGCTGGTTTTCTGCAAGGTAGAGAAAGCATGCTGGACTTTTATAAGAGCCTGTAAGTTATGACTCCTGCAGGATTGGCAACATTGGTAACGTTAATGTGTCACAGAACAGTCTCCAGTGATGAGGGCTTTTTGAGGAGACACTTTGGTCCCTGTTTCAGCTCCAGAACCAATCATCACTTCATGTCCTCTCCTCTGTCTGCCATTCTAACTCTCTTTCTATCCCACCATATAGAACTCGAGTCTGACAGAGTCAGACAAGGATGCCTTAGAACTTGCTACAATCCACATATGAAATCCCCCCACAGACTTATGGCTTGAACTCTTGGACCCAGATTACAATGCTTGCTTGTAAGGATACAAACCCTTCAAAAGATAGAACCAGCCTGGTTGAAGCAGGTGACTAGGGTGGGTCTTTGAAGGTTGTACCCGTCTCTGGTTCTAAATGTGATTCTCGGCTTCCCAGCATAGACACAGGCTATAACCACCAGGCCTGAATCACTCACATTACTGGGTCTTCCTTACCAAAATGGGCTGAGAACCTTTGGAACCATGTGCTAAAATAAGACTTCCATCCCACAAATTGCTTCTGTCAGGTGTTCTGTCGACGCGATGGGAAAAGTAATACTGGATCGTCCATACATCCCCAAGAAGTGGTCTTTCACGCTGGGTAACGTGTGCCTACAGTGCAGGCAAACAAACATTTTCCTGCCCCAAACCATTGTCAGGAAACATGCAAGATCAAGACTAAGGAATCTTAGATGATCTTGGCCAATCTTTTTTCTTCCCCTGTCTCAATTATCTTTCTACACATGGAGGAAATAACTTCAAAACTCTCCGATCTGCTTTAAATGTGAAATAAAATGAAATAGGAAATTGGTCATATCTGGCCACAGTCTAGTATTCCTAGCATCCACTCCAGAGCTCTGTGTCTGCTCAGACTCACTATTCAAATCACTTAAACGAAAACTGGAAGAGGGTCTGTTGAAAGTGGGGAAGGCTTCATTTGCCCCACATGTGAAATATGACCAGCTAAAATGAGGATTTAGATGGTTGATAAAGGTTTAATGTAGAGTTGGTTACTTGAATCCAGTGTCTAGCTCTGTCACTTTTGGAAATCATTTGTGTCTCAGTTCCTGTCACTTAATTGTGATGGGATGATGACAGTAAGGATGCTTATTTTAATTTCTCAGTTTAATATTTTTCTTTTATTTTATAAACTTAAACTTATTATGTATCATTTGTGGGTGCATGAGCACACATGTTTACCACGCTGTTAGTGTGGAGCCTAGAGGACAGATAACCTGTAGGAATTGCTTTTCTGGTTCTACTGTGTGGGTTCTGGGGATTGAACTCTGGTCCTCTTAGTTGTCAACAGGTACATTTATCTCCTGAGCAATCTTTCTGGAGCTGATTGTCCCCTGGGGTTGGTTGAATATAATAGTGAAAAAATTACAAGAAATGACTTTCAACATACCCGGTTCATAGAAAACATCAATAAATAAGAATCCACATATATCTATAATTTCTGCTTTAAGCAACCCTCCGAGGACTATCCTCTTTCTTCTTTCCTGGTTCTTAGAACATGAATATGATTAGAAATAAGAAATTGTATCATATTGCAGTGTTCCTTCAGAAACAACTTAAACCTTTGTTTTATATACATACTTTGAAGAAAATTCTCGTTCCTCTTGCTAGAATTTTTTTAATTCTCTCCTCTTGCTTTAAGAAAAAAAAATAACATGTACAATATAGTTGTTTTTCTTGTAGAAAATGTCATCAGAGCTAACACCTGTCCTAGTTCCGGCTCTGGCGACTCCTGCAGACTTCCTCAAATGGACAGCACTGGGATCCTTTGCAGATTTCTGGTGCTTTTTGCCTGAAGCCACCCCAAGTCCCTGGTGCCACGGCTATGCTGAGAGACTTGGAGATGACAGGCTGCTTAGTGTCCATGCACACAGGGGTCCAGAGTGCTACAGAGCTATAAGGGCAGGCACATTCCACCAGTCCCTTGCCACTACCAACACCATTCTCATGTATATTTTCTGGTTTCTCTGGCCTCTTGTGAGTTTTTTCACTCAACATGGATGTGGGCACAGAGATCATAGGAGAAAGGAATATCGACCTTCTGAGGTTTCTAAAACAGCACAGCTCAGGATCATATGCTGAGTGTGAAGGACAGACTTCCTCCATTGGGTCCTAAGACCTCATGGTAACACAGTGGACTACCGGCCTTCAGTGTTCTTCACAGAGCGTGAATCACCATGATCATCCTGTTTCTAGAAATTCCATTTTGTTGTGGTGTAGCTTTGGAAAGGTGATATAAATTCCAAGGCTATGGTTTATATCTCTTTTGTACTGCACACAATTTAAATATTAATCCAGTCACGACCTAACTGGCAGGTTTAGAAATGACCTCATGTGGCGTGGCAAAGGCTTTGGGGTGTGGAAATGATAAGATTTAAGACATGGAGTTTAAAAGTAGGGGGAATGCTTTTTTTAATTATTTTTAAGAAGTTAAGAGGATAACAAAACTCTAACGCATTCTTCATATTAATTTCTGATAACTAGTTTGCAATAATTTACCTGCAAAGTCAGAGGCTGTGGCCCCTTGTTTTATAAATGCAAGGTAGCCTGGTTTGGCAATCCCAGACCTTGGAAAGGACAACTATGGAGAAACACTTGATGAAACAATGCAATTTAGGATCATTAGTGGGGAGAAGGCTTCAGTCTGCCTTAGGCTTCCTGTTTCTAGATGTAAAATAAAATTATTGAGATTAGATTAAGAATAAGACAAATCACTTGGAGGGAGAATAGATTGTAAAATTACAAAAACAAGCCATCGAAGTGAGTATGGTTTGGATATGAAGTGCCCATGAGAAAGAAAAAAGGAAAAAGAAAAGGACAGCTCACCCAAAAAAATTCCTCCCTGAGGTTCTTTTGTCCATACGGACATGAAGCAATAGAAATGGCTGGCAGAGGATAGAGAAGGCTCATCATCGAGTGGACATGGTTTATTAGTGTTTAGTGAATATTCAGTAACAGTTGTAGAGTGAGGACCCAGGGTAGGATCCTTTTTTTTTTTTTTTGGTTTTTTTCGAGACAGGGTTTCTCTTTATAGCCCTGGCTGTCCTGGAACTCACTTTGTAGACCAGGCTAGCCTTGAACTCAGAAATCCGCCTGCCTCTGCCTCCCAAGTGCTGGGATTAAAGGTATGCGCCACCATGCCCAGCAGGATACTTCTAAGTAATGAATGTTTTATTCACTTTCCTTCAAAGCCATGTGTCTGAGCTAACACCAATGACAGAGGACTTTACACATGTGTTATCCTTTCAGCGCTCTTACTCTCTGTCCCTAGCATATGAAAGCCTAAGCTATTAATAGCTAAGCACACAAGCTTGGTTTGAAGATGGTCTTAAGAATTAGTAATAGATTGTGATCTTTTATTTAACAAATAGATGTTTGCTCATTGGAGACTGAGAATATAATGTAATAAACATATGTTCAATATGAAGGTTTGTTTTGTTTTGTTTTCACTTTATTTTATTTTGTGTGTGAATGTCTTCCCTGCCGTATGTATGTGTAACAAGTGTGCATTTGGTGCCCAGTGAAGTTAGAAGAGTTCTTTGTAGACTCATGGAATTAGTTACAGAGGGTTGTGAGACACCCCTGGGTGCCTAAGAATTGAAAGCAGATCTTTGCAAAAGCAAGAAGCACTCTTAATGGCTGAGTCATCTCTCCTGGCACTCAGTATAAGAAATTAGGGGAACCAGAACCAAAGGTAATATTTCTTCCAGGCCAGTATAGACCCTTGAACTCTGTCTCACACCCACCTCTATTATATCCCAAGAGCAGTTCTACTGTGTCCAGTACTCCTCTCCCATCTCTATTATATCCTGAGGGCAGCTCTATCTCACCTGTTCAGGCCTCCCAAATATAAATCATGGTGCTCTCTTTTCAGAGGCTGGCTGGCTCTAGTCCCGAATCATTGGAACACTCAGTCCGTAACAACTTATCTTACAGGCTTTAAAATTCTCACCCACTCTTTCTTACAGATGACCAGCCTCCAAGGCGAAATAAAAACTGCTTGAATGGGGATATGGACAGGAATTCACAAAAGAAAAGAAATTCTCTAGCCTAGTTGGGCAAGCCTAAGTGATCCCTTAATCATTTTTCTAACAATTTCCTTCTTCCCTGGAGCCTGACCCTGCAGGACAAGGATCTATTTTCAAGTCAATTACTATTCATAAAAGCCATAATTACATAAAAAATCATAAAAGGAACCCCATTTCTCTTATTATGGTAATGTGATGGTAATTTTTGAAATAACTACAATTCATATGATAGAAATGGCAGTTGCTTTCTTTCAGCTTCTCATTGCTGTTAGTTTAATACCACCCCATTCCTAAAACTCCAATGTATCCACAGAGCAGTGACAAATGGTGGCTTGTAGATGGTGTTTAAGCAAGAAAGCAAACACAACAAATGATTAGTTTATAATGTACCAGTGTAGTCAATCAGCTTCTCATTGGATAGCATTCAAGTTCTTCCCAAGAATTCAGGTGACAGATGCATGAGAGGCTAGGTGGTTATCTATGGGTATAGGCTGACCTGCCTGAAGCCTGTTCGCAGGTTCAAACACATTTCAGCTCCTTGGCCCCACCATAATATAACTTTTCCTTGATATTTGAAGAGTGTTGGAAATGATCTCTCATCTCATTTGCACACAGTGTTAGAGATTCTATTATTCTCTCATCATTTCCCTTCCATTCACTCATCCTTTTCTACCAATAGTTATTGAACCATCAGTTCTAGATCATGATATAGTCATGAAGAAATCAAAGGCTCCGTTTTGGTGGGGGCACAGGATATATGGAACGACAAAGTGATGGGGGGGCAGGAGAAGCAAAGTGGACAAAGGTGGCATTTAAAAAGAGAGCTGAATGAAGGCATGGAGTTAGCTCAAGGGCATAGCATTTGCAGCATCGCATCCATCCTATGCAAAGGTCCTGAGGAAAACATGGTTGTGAGGAACAGACCATGGCTTCTGTGTGTGGAATATGCTGAGACAGATAGGAGGGATATAAGCCCGAAGAGGGGCCTCTAACAGCTAAAGCTTAGACTCCTTCCTGAGGCTAAAGGAAGCCACAGAAGGATGACTATAGAGACCTGGTATGATTTACCTGTAGGGAAATTGAAGCTATAGAGATGTCAATTCAGTCACGGATGTCAAATATATAGAAGCTACACAGCTGGGATTCATACTAAGGTCTTTGAAACTTCAAAACCCTAGAGCTGTAGGGGTCTGCAACCCTATGGATAGAACAACAATATGAACTAATCAGAACCCCCAGAGCTCATGTCTCTAGCTGCACATGTATTAGAAGATGGCCTAGTTGGCCATTATTGGGGAGGAAAGGCCCTTGGTCTAACAAGGTTTATATGCCCCAGTACAGGGGAATGCCAGGGCCAAGTAGTGGGAGTGGGTGGGTAGGGGAGCAGGGCCGGGGAGGGTATAGGGGACTTATGGGATAACACTTGAAATGTAAATGAAGAAATTCTCTAATAATAAATAAATAAATAAACAAACAAATAAATAAATAAATAAGAAAAAAAAGAATAGGACAGCAAGAGTTTGCTGAAGGGACTCTGATATATCTGTCTCGTAGGAGGGTACGCCAGTGCCTGGCAAATACAGAAGTGGATGCTGATAGGATGGAACACAGGACTACCAATAGAGAAGCTAGAGAAAGTACCACAGGAGCTGAAGGGATCTGCAACCTTATAAGAGGAACTATAACATGAACTAACCAGAACCCCCAGAGCTCATGTCTCTAGATGCATATGTAGCAGAAGATGGCCTAGTCGACCATCATTGGGAAGAGAGGCAAAAAAAGAAAAAAATTAGCTCAGCCCTCAAAACATAGCACTATTGTGCCTGTTACTGAGCTCACTGGCCTGGCTTCTCTGCCGATTTCTTTCTCATCTTCTTCATCTAACTCTCTGGAGTCACTGGTCCAGTTAAATCACTCTTATGAAATCTACCATCTATTCCTTTCTTTTCCTTTGTCATCACTATGATTGAAGGACTAAGCCTAATCTCAGTCTTTTCCTAAAGTTTTTTCTTTTTTTCTTTTTTGAACTTGCAACAGTCTAGTAACATCTTTCACTCGAATTCCTTCCATATTCCCTGATGTCTCAGTTTGGCTATGTGCAATCTATATTTTGAGCCACATACTCTCTCCTCTTTCTTTGCAGACACAGATGGATGGTAGTAGATGCTGCCAATTGAATTTGGGGCCTGGCAAGCGTCCTGCCACCAAGCTATGTATTTGCATTTTTTGTGTTGAGATAGGCTCTCACTGACTTGACCAAGCTGGCTTAGAACCCACTCTTTACAGCGCTGTGTAGGTTCAGATTCTGATTTTTACCACTTCTGTGCTATGAGGCTGACCTACTGTTTACAAGTTCTATGGCTGCCTGTAAACTAAAGGCAGTAATAACAACTACCTGGTTTTTACTAGTATAATGATCCAATGAACAAACATATGTGCAAAAACCCTTAAGAACAGTAGCAGGGCATTAAAACACACATAATAAAGTTTACTTTTTAAGTCATATTTGCCATGACACAGCACATGCATTTAGAATTATCTACTGAATGTTAAGTATACTTATTGAGTAGGGTTCATTGCTCTTTAAAATTAAGCATGCCTTGTAAACCCATTTCTCCTTGCCTTCTCTAAAACCTATCTCATCTTCTGTGATCACTGAATGACACCCATGTCTTAAGGCTTGCTTGAAATTTCCCTTTGGAAATCCATCACAACCTCTCTTCCAGACACCAGTTCTTACTCCTGTCTACCCTGGAGCTCTGATTTTGTGTACAACCTTTGTTACACACATTGCTGTCTCACTGTCTCTGCTGAGGCTTTATCCCTGCACGCAGACTGTAGAAGTCTAATGAAATGTAAGGCGGGTAATTTTCTGCCCTACAGCGTCAGCACTATGCTCAGTTGGGCAGGACTTAATTTATGAAAGTTCATGGGGAGAGGTTTATCATTCACTTTTTGTGGCTAACAATGCCAAGCTAGAAGTTTTGTTTCTGTACTATCAGTAGATGAACAAAATACAGAGTCAACCCTAATAACAAGGTTCTGAAGTTGAAACAGGTTATTCAACTCTGATATAAATGCTGTTGATGATTGAAGGTCAATAAGACATTAGTTGTAGGTCTTTACTGTGTCGCAAATGTGCTTTGCTTTAGCTTCTACCTTGCAGAAATGTAGACTCAGCTGGGAAATCTACAGAAATAACTAGGGGAGCAGTTTCTTTTTGCTCCTAAAATTTATCCAAAATATTATGCACATACCTATAATTAGTCTGGTTAATCCAAAGCATTACTTTATAATATGGGTAAAAGATAGAATAAAAGGGAATTATACATGTATATATAAATAAAAGGAATTATATATTAATATATGTATATATGTATACATATATATGTGTATATTTATACATATGTGTATATATACATATATATTCATATACACATGTATATATACTCATGTCTTATGGGATGGAGACTAATAATTGAGAAAGTACGAAACTCAATTCCATTAATATTGAACCACAGAGGCTGAGTCAGTGGAGGTAAAGCATTCCAATATTCCTCTCTACCAATACCGACTCATATTTGCCATAAATGCAGTCAAGTCTATCTTGTTTTAACCTGAAAAGAAGATTTTTGCATCATTTGTACCTCAGAAATAACATCGTTTTCTATCTGCCTCTCAGTGCGGGGAGGGAAGTTATAAGCACTGCAGATGGTCTCTAAATAGCTGTGCTGGGACCTGGTCCAATGAGAAGCAGTGAGATCTTCTCGGGACATCACTACCTCTCCAAAGGAAAGCTGAGACTGTAGAGGGATATTACAACTAACTGTAGTTTTACACAGACGGCACCATGCCAAAAGTTAAGTCTCAGTTTCCGGCAAATGACCTTCTAGCACTTTCATGTCTGCTCCTGTTTTTCCAAGGGACAATGGAGTAATGTGATTATTGGATTCAAGACATCAAATTATCCATGCCCGCAATAAGCCAGGCACATATTGCCAGGTTTCCACTGTGCAATAAATAGAACAGGTAAGTGGATACTGAATCCAGCCCTGGACATGGGAACTACTTGACTTCATTCAAAAAAAAAAAAAAAAAAGAGGGGAGGAAATGAATTTTGTAATGAATTGCTTGTCACTCAAAAGATATTTGGTTTATAAGAGGAAACAAACCATTCCAAAGACTGGCCATTATGCCAAAGGGGAAGAAATCAATCAAATAGTTGCTAGGACAACAGATGCAGTGCCTTCATTCATCTTCAAGTCATCTGCAGCCATACTCAATTGGATCAAAGTGGAATGTTGAGGCTTAGTCTCTTGCTACGTATTGTAATGCTAAATTCTGTACCCAAAGAGCAGATCTAGGCCTAGGAGTGCATGCTTTTGTTTTCAAGCTTTTGTTGTACAAATCTTGTTCCTTGATTTAAAACTACTGGTTCCTTTCAGCATTATCTTGCTGGCATATGCTATAGTGTTTATTTTGGTGGCTGATTATGGGAGGGATCCCTGGCAGCCACCATCACTGGTTGGTCCATCCTTTTGATTCAGCTTCACACATGATCTCTGTACTACTCAGCTATTAGAAACAATGAATATATGAAATTCCTAGGCAAATGGATGGATCTGGAGGGTGTCATCCTGAGTGAGGTAACCCAATTACAAAAGAACTCACATAACATGTACTCACTGATATGTGGATACTAGCCCAGAAGCCTAGACTACCCAAGATACAACTTACTAAACATGAATCTCAAGAAGAATGAAGTTCAAAATGTGGTCTCTGTGCCCCTTCCTAGAATTAAGACCAAAGCAAACACTGAAGGAGTTACAGAGATCATGTGTGAAGCTGAATCAAAAGGATGGACCAACCAGTGCTGAAATGGACCTGATATAGCTGTCTTGTAGGAGGCTATACCAGTGCCTGGTAAACACAGAAGTGGATGCTCACAGTCAGCTATTAGTTGGAACACAGGACTCCCAAGGTAGGAGCTAGAGAAAGTACCCAAGGAGCTGAAGGGGTCTTCAACCCTATAGGTGGAAGAATAACATGAACTAACTAGTTCCCCCTGCGCTCATGTCTCTAGCTGCATATATGGAAGAAGATGGCCGAGTTGGCCATCATTGGGAGGAGAGGCCCCTTGGTCATACAGACTCTATATGCCCCAGTACAGGGGAATGCCAGGGCCATTACGTGGGAGGGGGTGGGTAGGGGAGCAGGGCGAGGACGCGGTAGAGTAAGGGAAAATTTCTGGATAACATGTGAAATGTAAATGAAGAAAATATCTAATAAAGAGAAAAAAAAACCTACTGGTTAAATAAAATTGGCTACAGCTAATCACTGAAGGAATTAGAGGTAGGTGAGTTTTGGAGTGACCTGGTGGGAAGAGAGGCGAGACTGGGTGGAGGACAAGGAGGAAGAAGGAGGGGAGAGGAGATATGGACCATGAGCACATGGCCTGGAGAAACAGCAAGTATCTGGGGTACTGCTGGGGAGGTAGTCAGGACAGCAGTTAGAAGAGTAGCTTAGAGGTTACCTCCCAGTAATTGTCAAAGCCAAATAAAACAACCATAGTCTGAGTTTCATTTATTTGTAAGCTAGTCGGGAATAATCTACTGGTTCTGTAAGACTCTTGACCCTTGGTCAGTGGTACTTACTTCGAGATGCCCGCAAGGCAGATCAATGAAAAAGCAAGAGGTTTTGTTTCCGGCACCACGGGGTCAACCCTCAGTAGGTTCCTCAAGAGCAGTGACAAGAAGGTGACCTCAAATAGCTATTATAAGCTGTTTTTATATTTTTTAGGGGCAGAGATTACGTCAGCAAGGCTACAGTTCAAACTTATTGGCTAAGCATATTGACCTTTAAATCTATAAGCTAGCAAGCATGACATACATTTGAACTCTACCTGGGACTTTCCAGAGGGTCAGGAGTCTATATATTCTGAGAAATTTTTCGTCAAGAATAATCCTGTGGGTAGTGAACGGAAACTGTCCTAGCCTTGGCCCCGGGTGGGAGTGGAACTCTAAGGAGGGTGTGGGATTGGTAAACCCCTTATGGTTCCTCGGTTGTACTACAGTGGAAAGTTCCAGTCTGAAAAATGTCAATAGATGAAGATGGGATAAAGATTTAGTTCTCAGATGAGCTTTTATTAATATGATTATTTTTCTCTTATTAAATTTGGCTTACAAGCTGATGTTTACAAATCTGGTTTCTATGCCATTAAAAAAAACATTATCAATTTTACATTTATTGGTTTGATTCTGACAATATTAATCACTAAGTCTAGATAGTAAAAGCTAAATCTACCAATTCTAATATTTCCCAAGAAAGCGGTGAAAGCTGAGGAGGACTTCATGCCAAATGTCAATCATTAGTAATCACCACTATTTTCCCCTGTACCTGGCCCAGTGAGGGACCCTCATACCCCTCCCCTTTGTTTCTTTATCTGGATCTAACTATTAAATACATGTCCATCTGGGGTAGTCCGCATCTTTGGCCCCAGGCCAGGGCATCACTGAGAGAACACCGAAGCTCAGGTTACAATCTAGACTTTTTGGCTCCCCCACACACACACACGCCTTTTGTTTGTCTGCCTTTCTGTTTTGTAGGAGATAATGATTTATCTGTTTTAAAACCCCTGAACTTCTTGGGATCTGTCCCTTTCAAAAGATATTTCCTATCAAGAGAAAGATGGTGATTGACAGTAGAAAAATCTGTAAGGACTGGAGACCTTGTTATCATAAGCATGCATACCTAAATAACCAAAATCAGGATCAAGAAATCGATTTACTAGTGAATCAATATCTTAATGAATCCTTTTATTAATAATTGTTCTTCCTCATAATTCTTTGTCTAGCTTCTATGGGACAAACTATTTATCAAAGACAGAAAATTGTATTACATTTCCCAAACAGTAGAATGTAAGATAAGGCCAGATGGCTATTCCAAGCTACCTTTAAACTGAGGAATGGCGACAATTCTTTCAGGTTGTAAATAGAATAAAACAGTTTTTACTCTTGGTCTTAGATGACCCTGACAAGGGACCCTGCTGACCATTTGCAGAGCAATGTCTACATTTTCTAGCTACACAGTGTCAGCTCAAAAACTCTTCCTTTCAGCCACAGGGGACATGGTATGTTTTCACTGCAAGGGGTCTCTCAAATAAAAACTGCTTTATTTCTCGGCCTTGTTGTGACTGTTCAGAGTGAATACACTTTCCATGAGACCAAGGCTTTGACTATGCTATCTACCCTGTCTGTGCCTTCACTGTTGTCTATACAAAGTGACACTCATGATATCTCTCTCCTAACATGGAGTGCAAAATCATGTTTTGATCTGTGTCTGGTTTTGATGCTGTCTGTAAGATAATCTTTTGTTGTTTTTACTTTGGTAAATGGTAGTTTTCTTCCTTAAAAATCTCAGTTGTCTTTCCTGAGATCTAAAGATGGTACTGAGAGCATTCTGACTGCTAATTGTCATTGAATTGTTTAAAAAACACATAATCATGTATAAAACCTAACGGGCATGGCCATGGCATTGTGGGACAAATCTATGGAACACTGGAAGGCCAGAAGGAAATGTAAGCCTGTGGTGAGAAGAATGATGGTTTGGTTAGGACATGGAAGAAGCTGGCTGCTGATGCTGAGGGTAGGGTTAGGTTGTAGCAATGATTACACATTCATCAAGGTCGTGTGTCCACTCTGCTCTTCAGCTGCCCAGTCTCTTTCCTGAACCTTTCTACTGACCACAGGAGCGAGTTCTTCACATGCCTTTGTAGCTTTCCTATGTGCACACAGTAGTCAGTGTGATTTCTGATGATTCTGTGCTTCTCACCACTCCTGTGGTTAGCACCATTCAAGGGATAGAGAAATAACATCAGGGCATCAGGCTCCCGACCATCACTCTGCCTTCATCTCCCATCCCTCTTCATTTTTCCTCCTCCCCACCCTGTAAATACATGAAGTTCATTCCATTCATGCTTGTTCCAGACCTGGCATGTTCTGTTCACGCTTTCTATCTCTTGGGAACTCAGCTAACTTTCCTCGGAAGCACTTTCTATGACGCCTTCTCATGCCACTTCAATAATTAGCTTCACTCATCTAACTTCAAACACATCATAGACGTCTTTTCCTTGGTATAACCTATTGCTCAAATGATAATTAAGTTCAGGGATTCAGGGACTGGTGTAGTCTTTTCTTGTCGGAGCGATGTGCCCCAACTCCTAGGAGATCACCTCAGACACAGCTGGTGCTTCACTGGTAGTTACGGAATCAGCGGATAATCCAACAAATGAATACCTTTAATCCAATAAGCACCAGGGTAAGTACACAATGCCATGCACTGTGTACTCTAATGTATTATCTTTTAAATGTGGTACATTCTTTTCTTCTTCAAAACACAAAGCCGTACTGTAACTATCCTATTCAACTTAGTGGTTGCCATGGGGAATCCAAGTCTTCAGAGAATACTTAATATCTCCACCTGATTTGCACCTGAAAATGCAAATCAAAATTCCATGTAACTCTATAGTGACGTTTTTACAACAAAGACCAACTGCCAATGATGTAAAATCTCAGTGTCGAATCGCTCTGGCTAGGACTTCAAGTACTATATTGAATAGGTAGGGAGAAAGTGGGCAGCCTTGTCTGGTCCCTGATTTTAGTGGGATTGCTTCCAGCTTCTCTCCATTTAGTTTGATGTTGGCCACTGTTTTGCTGTAGATTGCTTTTATCATGTTTAGGTAAGGGCCTTGAATTCCTGATCTTTCCAAGACCTTTATCATGANGGACTTCAAGTACTATATTGAATAGGTAGGGAGAAAGTGGGCAGCCTTGTCTGGTCCCTGATTTTAGTGGGATTGCTTCCAGCTTCTCTCCATTTAGTTTGATGTTGGCCACTGTTTTGCTGTAGATTGCTTTTATCATGTTTAGGTAAGGGCCTTGAATTCCTGATCTTTCCAAGACCTTTATCATGAATGGGTGTTGAATTTTGTCAAATGCTTTCTCAGCATCTAAGGAGATGATCATGTGGTTTTTATCTTTGAGTTTGTTTATATAGTATATTACGTTGATGGATTTCCGTATATAGGTGGAAGAATAACATGAACTAACTAGTTCCCCCTGCGCTCATGTCTCTAGCTGCATATATGGAAGAAGATGGCCTAGTTGGCCATCATTGGGAGGAGAGGCCCCTTGGTCATACAGACTTTATATGCCCCAGTACAGGGGAACGCCAGGGCCATTATGTGGAAGGGGTAGGTAGGGGAGCAGGGCGGGGATGAGGGAGGGGATGGGGAAATTTCTGGATAACACTTGAAATGTAAATGAAGAAAATATCTAATGAAGAGAAAAAAAATCTCAGCGTCCCCTGATGACCCCGCACATTTATACGTATTCTAGAAACCCAGGAATCCTGTGCTGGGGACTCTGTTAAGACCTTGGTAGAAGACTAGATGTGTGTGAATAGAACTTTCAGATGTACTTTCTATGTCATTTGTATGTTTATCTTCCAAAACTATAAGCTAGGAGACCTTGGTAGTATAGTATAAATTAGCTGTCTTTGGTACTTTTTATAGTAATAAAAATCTAATTTATATACTGCCCGAAATAAAATCATATCGTGAGAGATGTGTTTCTCAGTCTTATTTTCTTTTCTCAGCTTATTCCATTTGTTTCAATAATGTCCACAATTGCAGAACTCCTGAAGTTTTGTAAAATAAAGAAGTAGAAAGATTTGATTTCTACTGAGGCGTCCCTTCACTAGAATCTGATATGAAAAATAAAATTTGATCACTTGCCTGCTCAAAGTCTGACTTCTATGGATGATTTGTTCCTTAATACAAAATCATTTATGATCAATGTTCACTGAATCTGAGAACCTCTGTTTTCCTGATTTCCAGATAGACCAAAGATTTTTTTTTTCAATTTAGCCCAAACACAATCTAGTTTTAATAATTAAATATCTTAGATTGTTTTTTTCAGAGGATTTTTCAATTAAATATTTTTCACATGATATAAGTTGATTTTCTTTTCCCTTTCTCCATCTCTTCCCAGATTTCCCCCACTTAACCATTTTTAAGCACCAAATCCCACATTTGGGAATTTGGCCAATGCATTTGGAGATTTAATCAATTACATGCTGTATGTATTTAAAAATCTTCAAATCTTATCATATTTCCATAACTTCTTCAGCACCATTAAAAACATCTTGATAGATAATTGATATCAGGTTGTGTTTGTCTGGAAAGACAACTACGCAACACAACAAATTTCTTACTTCTCTGCATAGCATGGTTTTGGAGCAGAGAAAAATATATATTTATTGAGAAGAAGTTTTTAAGGTATTGTGTATAGAAAGGGAAATTTGATTTCAATCAGGATGTTAATGTTTCTCACATGGAATTTTGACCCCTGAAAGTCAGCATAGATGCATTCTACTGTTAAATACCATTCTATATTACATGCAGGACCTTCAGCAGTATCTGACCTATAATATAAGGTTTCACCCCTTCTGTCTTTATATTCTCCCTTGTTATTTTTCAGTGAAAATATATGAAAGTATTGTCATGCAAAATTTGATTGTAATTGTTCACAGTACTTTGAACAAAAGAAGACCTTTTTTTTTATGGCAACACTGAGGCCTGGAGATTTTGTTCTATGAGCATAGTGATTGAGATCCAACCCCATGACCTTACTTTATTGTGAAAAGGACCAAATGTGGAGAACTTGTGTTCCATTCTTTAAGTGTTACAGCATGAGTCAGGAACCACTAGCTCCTACTGTCACTGTCACCAACATGCTACAGGAAGCTCTGGGCACAAACTTATCTGTTCTCAGTCTGGGACTTTCTTTGATGCCACTCATATGAGTTTCTAGATGAAAAATGCACAAGATGATTTGGAAATATCAGGTGTGTGGATAGAGCATAGCATGTGGTAGAGAAGTTGCCTCACAAAGGAAAGGGCCTGTATTCTATCACTAACAACACACACAGACATGCTTACATACACATACACACACACACATTTTCTCTCTCTCTCACACACACACACACACACACACACACACATTTTCTCACACACACATACATATGCAAAAAGAGAAAAGGAAAGAGTCAGCAACAGAGGAGGAGAGAGTGAGAGAGAGAAAACATATGCAAGTACTTGTTTTAAACAAATAATTTATCTTAACGTCTATCATCATATATCTGCTACTTTAAAATGGGAATCATGGACTAAAATATAGATTAGTGGCTGAGCTCTCGCCTAGCATGTACGGCTCTGGTTTTAATGCCCATGACTAAAAAACAAACACAACAATCAAAAACTAATAAAATCAGAATAATTCCTCTACCATATAGCTATTTGAAATATTTAAAAATAAACTGATTCTTTACACAAAAATTAGGTTTATCTTAAAGACAAACACTATCTCCTGATATCTGTGGCCAAAGCTATTATTTTTCACCTACATCAATGAACTTTGGAAACTGTATTGTCTTGGCTTCTCCATCACCCATGTGTTTCTCCAATACTCATTTGGCTGTGGTTCTATTTGGTCATTGTAGGAAAAAAAAATGTTAGCCTTGTGAAGTCACCTCAGTTAATGTACACAACTACTAGGAGTAAGGGGAATGACCATTATAATATAATAGACTCTAAATGAATTTTTATCCTCTTAGCAGGTGGCTCACAACCACCTGTAATTCCAGCTTCTTCTTGGCTTTGAGAGGATGCACACATGTGTCACATACACGCATGCACATACATGCACACACACACACACAAATGAAAAATATTTGTTTTTAAAAGAAATCATCTGAGGGGGAAAATTTTCTGAGAAGGCTTACTTAAATGACAAAAAAAAAAAACCCCAACAAAACGAACAAACAAAACGATGACCAACTCATCATATACTGTTCTATTAAGATTAAAACTTGTCAAATTTCGTGAGGCATTTTAGGGAGACATGGTACATAACCGAGGCATGGTAAGATTATATTGATAATCATTAAGATTTTATATAAAGATTTATCCAAGATTCCATATATGTATATAGAATTGGCATCCTTATATAAAAAATGTATGCAAAAGATTGGAATAGATTTATATATTATTGAATTTAGAAACTCGCAAGTTACTTTACTGGCAAAGCTAAATATGTGTTCAACTCAGGGTAATTTCCATAATCTCAGAGTTTTATTTTCACCTCTTCATGGTGCTGTTTAACTTGAGAGCTCTTTTCAAAGGACTTCGCTGAAACTCTGTTCTGGGGTTCACCTCACTCAGAGCTCAGCTTCCTGTTTGATTTCCTTCTGCCATTATTAACATGTGTTGATTTCATTTTCTTTGTCCTAATCACTTCTTTCTAAGAGTCTCCAATAGCATTCTTGTATTCCAAAGGGCCCAAGTCCCTGCTGCTTTCAACATCAACCTAATTTGAGAGGTCTTTCATGTGGATGTGGCTTGCCATCATCAAGGGCAACTCGTTTTTTAATTAGGGATGATTTAACACACTGGCCCAGCATCCTGCCAAGTTCAGTTTTTTTTAATTCATTTATTCAAGTGGGAATTCCCAGTAGGAACTATTTTTGTATTATAAAGCTTCAGAAAGATGTTTTGATCTACCCCCTTGGGCAAATCAGTTTTCTGGAGCTTGGCCTTATTGGGAAGCTTTCAGTATCTGGATTCACCTCCAGACCTGAAGGGGGAAATCACATGAATGTAAAGCAGGGAACTGAGGCTGGTTATAAAGAATCTCCTTGTCAACAACTGACCAAGCTGGATACCCCAGACCCTCAAACCTCTTCTCTCTCCCATGGTCTGTATACTGTTGAGAACTGCAGTGAAGGTCGGTCATCTACATCTGGGCTACTAAATAGAACGGGAGGCCCTAGTGGCATTATTGTACTTCTCTGGAACACTTCATGACTCTAATTCATCCAACACCTGGATGGAAAGATTCTGATTATTTTTGTTGTTAATATTTTACTTTATTTTTAGTTATATAGACCTTATTATTTTAAATAAAACTTTCAAATAAATTAAAAGTATCACAAACCAAAATTAGCCAGATCCAAAGTCTATACAACTTAGTGAACTTCTACATATTTAAAATAGGCATTTAATAGAAAGTTGTGGAGTTTCATATTCAATTTTACCCTGTCAGTATAGAATATATTTTAAGTATCTAGCCATAACCCAAACCAAAATATCCACAACAGAATGGGAGCTAGAAAAACAATCAGCTTTATAGCTTCTTTTGTAACTTCTGTCTACTATCTATACTCAAGACTTACAGGTTTGTAATTTCATCTACTCACAAGTTCAAGTTCAGCCTGAGCTGGTGAATTCAAATTTAGTCTAGAAAAAGTGTTAAGACCCTGTCTCAAAATGAAAGGCAGAATAGGGCTGGCATATAACTTGGTGATGGGCTATTTGTTTAGCATACCGAAGACCTTAGGTTCAATTCCTCATGTTGACATTTAAAAGAAGAAAGAAAGAAAAATTAAACAAAAGAAAATAAATTCTGTGACTGGTGAAGCACCGAGGCTTTGAGCTTCTTTGTGGGAGACTGTTGGATATTCTCCCTGGAGATGGTAGTAAGTCTTTACTCTTCCTGACTGGGCCTCATTGCTGCACTTCAGCACATTGGCTAGTCCCTTTCTAGAACAAGGCATGTGATCTGGACCATTAAGTAAAAGTGATGAATGTTGGGCTGAATGGAGACCAATGCAGGTTGTCATTTCCCTCATGCAGGGTCATCATTTGCAGCCAAGGTGGCCATTTATACTTTGCACACTGTAATAAAGGTATATGAGAAGTTGGTTAAAATGAAGCTCGATATCTGGCTTAAAAGAATGCAATAGAGGGAGAAGATGTTTTTAATTGAAGAGATGTATGTCATGGGTATTGTGAAGCTGAAGTTTACGTAATATAAATTATGACCACTCTCTTTCTGCAGAAGTATAGTACAAACAGGCTTCCCTCCAGAATCTTCATTCTTATTTTTAATTTATTATTGTTATTTTATTTTTTGTGCATGGGTGTTTTACTTTAATGTATATATGGGAACCATATGTATGCCTGGTATCTGCAGAAGCAAGAAGAGGGCATTATATCCCCCAGAACTGGAATTAAGGACCGTTGTGAGTTGCTCTATAAGTGCTGAGAACCAAATCCAGGTCTTTTACAAGAGCAACAAGTGCTCTTAACCATGAAGACGTACTTCCAGCTCACAATTGTTCACTCTGCTAACATTTGATTCACTGTTTATGGTTTACTGGAATTTTCTTTTTTCAAATTACATGACTTATTTATTGTTTATGATTGCACACAGAGGTTAGAGGACAACTCATAGAGTCTCTTCTCTTCTTCCACAATGTGGTTCCCTAGGACTGAACTCAGATCCCGAGATTTGGTGGCAGATGCCTTTCCTTCTCTGAAGTATTTTTCTGACATAAAGAATCTGAACCAACAAAATTGCTTGCTTCTCTTTGCCTGTTTGTACCAAAAACATGTTTTTATTCTTCCTTTACCAGTACTTGTTTCAGATCAGAAAGTCTGTATTTCTAGAATACAAAGCTTAAGCCCTTTCCACGAGCATAGGGAATTCTAGAAGAAAGAAACTCAGGAGTTCTTGGAGAGAGTAGGGAGAAAAAACAAACAAACAAGCAAAAAACAAAACCACTGTGCCAACAGACTGGGGCACCTGGAGAGAGAGTGGAAATGGATGATAAGGAATCTAGCTGCTGTCATCCAGCAGTTTTTCTGCTTTCTGTGTCCTCCCTGCTGGAGGGTGCTGGCCAGCTCTTGGGGGGATACTGATATGGTTTTAATTGGCTTGTTACGAGATCATTTCAACCTATGTGTCCTGCCTGGCTGGTTCTTAATGAGGCACATCCATTGTTAGACTCAGGCAATGCCAGCTTCTCTCAAAGCCTTTGCCAAGGTGCTGGGGACTGTGGGTGCCAATAAAAACATGTTTTCCGGGGATGATCTTCCAACATGCAAATGATCCTTTTCCCCCAAGGGAAACATTAACAAGAGAAAGCTGCTTTTCACCCCACACTAAGCCATGTTTATCCTCACCCATTTGTGCAAATTGTCCGTGGATCACACAGTTAAGACTTAGAGATAATTATCCTGCTTAGTCATTTCACAGGGCAAACAACACCAGGCCACCAAGTTGTATTCTATAAATATATGCACTTGCCATCTCTCAATTATTTTATTCATAAGATGAATGCAAAAGAAAAAGACTTTTTTACTTCAGTTTACACACTTGATTTTATTAAAGTAAAAAACTCTGTGAAAGGCTGTGGGTTGCATCTATGTCATGCGAGTATGTCATAATGATTGCAGGCAAGGAAATCGAGGTCCAAAGTTTCAAGTGACTTCAACAATAGTATAAAATTTCCAGACATGAAGTAGTCTGGATCTCCTATGCCTGGTCCTAAATATGACTCTGCTCTCCTGCAATGCAATGGTAGAAGAGCTTTTTCTTGATACTTTGACTTGGAATTTGTATAGAGTTTCCAAAGACTTTCCCCCAGGAATTGATGACTCCTCATGTCCTGATTTCTCTGTCAACTCCTCAAATCTCCTTCAGTCTGCGCAGGCTATTTGAAATATTTCCTTTGTGATTATGACAGGGGAAGAAGAGAAACTAACTTTATAGTATGTTTTACATATTGTAACTTCTCAATCTTGACTTTTCCTCTGAATGCATTTCCAGTGACTCCACTTACATCACAATGGGAAGTCCAGGACCACACAATAAGTCATGTTTAAGGTAATATCAAGAGCACTCCACACAATTGCAAATGTGAGCCAACAAAGATCTATGAGTTTTGATGTTTCCCTTCATTATCCATTCTGAGAAGGATTGTTGCCCCTGACAATGGTAACCCAGAGAACAACTCTTTCTGTTAGAAATTTCTGACCATTGAAGACTTGGTTAGAGGTGAAATACATTTTCAGAAATATAGTTATTCTCTTTTACAATTCCAGCTTCCAAAATAAAGTTCTAAGGTCTTTGCTTGGCTTCCTGGGTTCTCCTTATGTCAAGATGGTGACCAAAGTTTGGTTTTAAATAATGGGATCCTAAAAGAGAACCGGTATTTGGGAATATAAGAAAAATAAAAGTGGGGAGAATAGCATTTCAGATAAAAAAGAAGAAAGAAATAGTTTAGGATGTTATTCAAACTTTGACATTCTTGAGGGTTACCACATTCAAACCAAAGACAGAAAATTGCGGGCCCCATCATTCAACTCATTGTGGGTTTGCAAAGGGGAGGCAAGGGGTTAGAGTGGGTAGCCCAATAGTCAGCTATATATTAGAATCCTTGAGATATTTTCTTCTGTCATTCTTGACCTCTCTTTGACAGTTACTATCATCTCCACCACTCTTCCTCACTGAGAGAAAATGCAGCAGAGAGAATGTTAGGTGAAAGGACTGAAAAGGCCAAGAATGGATGAATTGTGGAAGAGGCCACATTCCCTGACACAAGGGGAAGAGGGCCAAACCCAGCCCTTTGGTTTTCTTGCAGGCACCTAAAAATATTCACCCTTTGCCTGCCTGACATTTCCACTGTCTTTTCTTACACACGCTCCATGATGGCTGCTGATGTTGCTTAGCTGATGCATAGCCTGCTCTTTCCTGCACTGAGGAAGAACCCAGTGAGTTGAACAATCAGGATAATTACAAAAGATGTAAACCTTCAAAGCGGCTGACACTGAGCTGTCTTGCCTGAGTAACTCAGCATTAATTCTAATACCCCATTATACCTGCCATGTAGGAACTTCCAGCTAATGTGAACACTTCTTTCTATCTCTTCTTAGGCAATTCTTCCTTCGATTCCCTTTTCTTGTCTCCTTCATTCTCTTTTCCCTGCCTTCCTTTCCTCTGTTTGCACCTCTCTATTGCACTCCGATTGGTATTAATGGTGTCCATCCTGGGACCACACTTTGAAAGTTCTAATCCAGACTAGTGTGTTCCCAACATAAATGTGCATGTGATTTGCTTGTGGTTTCTTTTAAAATTATATGTCCTGATGGAATAGCTCTATGGTGGAATCTGAGACTTTCCTTCCCTATAATGTCCAAGGAACAGATGATGATATTGATGGACACAAGGTACTTTGAGTATTTCCAGACAATAGCCCTTATATTTCCACTGCAGTTAGAATTCACGAATTTTTAATATAACCAAAGACCATTCTGGAAGCTCTTCTCTAGAGATGCATTTGGCAAAATAGATCTGGGAGTTCTATTTCCTTTCCCACTGCTGCTTAAAGCCAGGCTACAGAGAAGTGTATCCAATCCCATCCAAATGAATCCTTTCCTTCATTTTGTCAAAGTTGAGTGGATGGATCCTGTTGACTCAGCCCGAAGTGAAGTTGAGTCTCTGCTCCTTCACCTTCTCAGATATATTACTTAGCATTACTTAGCCTCTCAAATCTCCTCCTGAAAATGACGATGGAAATAGTTGTCTCTTTAGGGTTGATGGACAGGCTTTGGTAACAGAGACAGCATGGGTTAGAACTCAGGGAACTAGAAATGCTATCTGAACATACTCTGTGGTGATTTTTACCCCATTTTGCATATCTGGATCCAGTAAGGAGACACAGAACATTTCTAGTCTTTCCATGTTGCTTCTGCTTGGAGTTAGAAACTATTTGTTTTTATGTGCGGCAAACATCGGAGAGTTTTCAGAATATTCACAAGCACCTGGGTGTGCTCATGCAACAAGCTTTCCCATGGTACTGTAATGATTTGCCACTTAGTTTCTGTGATTGTAAAGAATCTGCCATAGGGATTTTTGTTTCAGTGTGACAGCTTGACCTGAAAAGTCATGGCCACCCTTCCCTGAGGTTTGGGGCTTTCATTAGTGGAGTTCATCCTTTGGACACAGGATCAAAAGTAACGCCACTTCCTGGTTCTATGACAGAATAGTCTCCACAGCATCTATGGAGGAGGGATATGGATTTAGCAGGGGAGAAAAATAAATTAAAATCTCAACTTAAAATTCATAAGGAAAAATCACACAGGTACCGTTTTGAATGGATAAGTGTTTGAGCAATTTAGCATGGGTGAGAAAATGATAGCCAGATATATTGTTTCTAATAAAAATGTAAGAACACTAATTTTTTTTCAGTCTGTAGTGATCGAGACTTTGAAGAAAATTATAGAAATCTAAGCATGACTGCCTAAGAATCAAAAATTGATATGGAATTGTCAGATTAACTTCACTGTACCTGGGGAGAATATTGATGCTTTAATGCAGGCTAGAATTCGAGGCACTTGAGCATCATGTCCTATCCGTGCCCATTCCTGCTGGACTCCATCTCTCCACGTGGCTTTCTTCTCGTTGGAAAGATTGACCCAGGAGGTGTCATGAATGGCCACTAGCCAGGACTCTAGGTCTCTTTGTCACAAGGTGACAAAACCTAGCGACACATGCAGCAACTGCTGCTGCTGCAGCCTGATCATCCCAGTAGGATTCTTGGGATCTAGATTCATAGCTTGGCCTTTCCCATACCCTCACCATCCAAAAGCCAACAGTATGGGCTGGGGCCTGGCACTGACTACGAAAACCCAACCCAATGAATGCATAAGACATTGTTACCTCTGTGACACCAACCTCCTGTCCAAGAAAGAAGGGGAACTGCTAAGGAAGAGAAATCCTTCTTAATCTTAAGAACCAACCAGAAATTAAAAGCATTAAGTGCCTTTAAAAAACCAGAGTGAGCAGTTGCTTGGCGTGAAGTTATTAGGAACATTTGCTGATGTTGGTTGCAGATCATAGGCAGTGTTTGGAGGACACATTATGGATTGGAATGGGGAGACTTTTAGAGATCAGCTGTCTGTATTTTGTCTGTTACTTTCCATGTTAAATCAATCTCTCTCTCTCTCTCTCTCTCTCTCTCTCTCTCTCTCTCTCTCTCTAACACACACACACATACACGTATTTAAACATATATAATAAGCGTATTCATCTCAGAAATGAGGACTTAATGCCCACTGGAGGGTGTCACTACCATGATTGAAGTGTGGTTATGTGATTTTTGAAGCATACAATGATTTGTACCATGTAGCTATAAATAGATGCTCAGGGGGACAGTCTCTCTCCCTAGTCCTATTGACTTATAGAGATGCATGTGTAGATTTGAGCTCTGAGCTGAGTGAAATATGACTTTGTATTGCAGTTGCTTTCTGCCAAAGATAAAAATCACTTTACATAAAAAGTCTATTCTCAGCGGTGAGACAGCTCTTCATGTAATAAAATACAGTACTGTGAACAACAGTATAGCTCCATTAGAAGGCAGGGTGGCAGTCACCATGCCACTGCAGCACCTGTTTGCCCTCAGGGACTTCCTGTCCCTTCCCTTATCTGGGTGACTTTACCTAACTTGGCACATGCAACTTCAGTTGCTTCCTTCCCCCCCTCCCCCCCAATGGCTAAGATAAAGATTCTGGAGCAAATGAAATTGGAAAGTCAAAATGAGCTAAAAATCTATATAACATGTCTGATGACCATTCATATAAAGATGGTGGTGGTAAGTATATGGGCACTCAGTGTACAGGAACACAGGCAACCCCGCCCCCCACCACCTTTATTTTTGGATGTTTTGAGATAGGGATACAACTGTAGTATCAGTAACTTCAAACTTCCAGTGATCCTCCTGACTTAGCCTTGCCTGAGTATCACTATTCAAAACCAGTTATGCAAAATACTGCTTTTATTCTGCTTTTGAGATGCAAATCTTTTTTAAAGGCTGGGTGTTGAGAGAGCAAGCAGTTTTATGATGCTTGTCATTCTTCTGCCTGGGCATTAGCATCTTCACCAGAGTCTGGACTCAAACACTATCTAAGATTATGAGTAAAACATTTCAGAGGATTTATTTCTCATCCATTGTGAAGACCAGCTGCATATTTTGGAGCTGAGTTTTAAGTTGGGCCAAGCAAGATATCTAATATGGCCTTCCTTACACATTAGATGTGTTGAGAAGGTGGTTTAAGTTTTGAATTTAAGTTCCATTCTACAACAATGAATGAGCTTGAGCTGTGCTCTGTTCCTGCTTCCGTGATACCCACAAGGGTAATATTTTAACTGAGGAAGTGGCATAGACATATGCAATGGAAAAGAGAGATTGCAAATTGTACTGCGTTCACTAGAGGAAATAAAACAAGAGACTCAGACATACTACTCTAGGGAGAAGCCTCCTTTACTTCTAGAAGGCCTCTAATATGTGTCAATAAGTTAAGATCTGGACTGAAAAGACGATAACTCAGGAAAGGAGAGAGGAACGTATCCCAAACAGAGAGAACGCAAATGCAAACACAGTTGCATGCAAGTAAGATCTGTGTATGTCTCAGGAACTGATTGCCAAGCATGGCCAGTATCAGCGAGTGGGACAAGGAGGGGGATATGACATTTGTTGGGGGAAAGGAAGGTAATGTATCACACACAGCTTGTAAGGGTCTTGCTATCTGTGTCCAGAGGCACTATCATGAGGAACTAGAATGACCATAAACTATCACTTGAAATGACTCTAGCTACAGTGAGATGGTTACTTAGACTGTGTAAGAAAGGAGGCAGGTAGACTACTTAGGAAATGAAGGAGTCCAGGGAAGAAATAACATGAGCAAAAGTACACATAGCAGCATAAGGTAAGGAAGAAAAGTGTCAGCCTTCTCCTTGGCAATGTCACTTACTCAAATCCAATAAAATTCTTGGACCCAAGTTATCCTGTTCAAGACACAAATAAGTAGGATGTAGTCTCCCTTATCCCACACCTGCACTTCATGCTAATTTCATTAGGTGCCATTCATTAGATGCACATGGTTTTTATAAGACGGTCAAGTTACCCTGAGCAGCTTTTTAGCCTGGACTTGTGAGAGAAATTTAGTAGTGGAGAGAGAGAGAGAGAGAGAGAGAGAGAGAGAGAGAGAGAGAGAGAGAGAGAGAGAGAGAAGAGGAGGGAGGGGAGGGAGGAAAGGGAGGGGAGGGAGAGGGAGAGGGAGAGGGAGAGGGAGAGGGGCTGTGAGAGTGTGTCTCTTTCCAATGCAGTAGAGTATAGCTTCAAAAGTTCCCATGAAGTTGATACACAAACGAATTTCTGATTGCAAAGTCGCCTTATAAATTTTAGAAGCCCAAATTGTGAATCTGAAGTTCCGTACTAGGTGCTCAGGTTAAATGCTTTTATGGAGAAGGGCAAAGCATTTACAAGATCTATAATGAGTGCCCCACCTGGGTGGTCCATCACATAATCAGCCACCAAATGCAGACACTAATGCATACACCAGCAGGACATTGCTGAAAGGACCCTGATATAGCTGTCTCCTGGCAGGCTTTGACAGTCCCTGACAAATGCAAAAGTGGATGCTCACAATCATCTATAGGGCAAAACACAGGGTCCCCAATGTAGGAGCTAGAGAGAGTACCCAAGAGCTGTAGGGGTCTGCAACCCTATAGATGGAACAACAATAAGAACTAATCAGAACCCCCAGAGCTCATGTTTCTAGCTGCATATGTATTAGAAGATGGCCTAGTTGGCCATTATTGGGGAAGAAAGGCCCTTGGTCTAACAATGTATATATGCTCCAGTACAGGGGAATGCCAGGGCCAAGTAGTGGGAGTGGGAGGGTAGGGGAGCAGGGAGGGGGGTGGGTATAGGGGACTTTTGGAATAACACTTGAAATGTAAATGAAGAAACTCTCTAATAATAAATAAAAAAATTTTTAAAAAGATCTATAATGAGACTTTTATTAAATGAAGGATTAGGAAGAGAAAATTCTCCAAGCCTTCTCTGATACTCAACTTGCTGATGTTCGGAGAAAATGGTAAATTAATAGAAGAACAAAAACAGTGTGGCACACCAATACGTCCGAGGAAAGCCAAAGGTTACTTCTGCATGTAAAATCAGACGCCAGTGATCAATGTCGACTCCATGGTATGGTTTCTAAAACTCATTCTACAGATAATATCCGCAAGGACAAGACATGGTCCATGATGGCTACACCGAGAGCTCTCCTAAAGTGTTGTGGAAAGTAACTTCTTTCCCCAAGAGGACTTTGAGATCCCAGATAGTTAGAGCATCCATAAACCATAACATGATAGTGCCAAAATAATGCATCATGGCTCATGATATGCACATGTTTCATTTCTCAAGTAGCTCCACATGAGCAAGTTGCATGCATGCATATGTGTGTGCATTTGTGTGTATGCGTATATGCATATGTATGTGCATGCACATAATGTATGCATATGTATGTGCATGTATGTGTGTATAAGTCTCTGTGTATATATGCATGTGCATGTATGTCTTTGTGCATATCTGTATGTGTGCATGTATATGCATGTGTGAATATGGGTGAATGGATTCTTTAGTCAGAAGCATCATTATGGGACTCTGCTTTCTCATGATCTCATGACTGCTTGTTTAGTTGTTTTCTCTATAAACAATTCCTCTAGCAGAAGATTTTTGTATCACCTGTGATGTAGAATTATGAAGCATACACACAATCTGCAGAAGCATACTGGATGGGTGGCCAAAAAATGCTAGAACTTTGCAAAAGAAACTGGCAAGCTAAAGTTTGAGTAAATGTTTAGTTTGATTTTCTTTTTAAATCTTTCCCAGTTTTGCTCATGGATTAAGTTTCTCAATTTCTATGGGCCACATGCTCGTAGGAAGAAATCCTGGCATGAAGTGAAGCCAGGAAGTGGAACAGAAGGCTCTGTTCTGCATTTTACACACACACACACACACACACACACACACACACACACACACAGTGGGGGGAGGAAGATGGGGAGAGAGAGGAGAGGGTTCAAGGTAGCAGGAGTTGTGATGTGTTAAGTCAAGTTGGAATAACCACCAGGGGCTCTTTTGATGGTTACTGAAGGACTGAGCAGTGAAGTCTGAGTGAGTAGTGATAAGGTGAATAGTGGGAGAAAAAGATTCTTTTAGGCAATGCTCATGTCCAGATATTTCCAGCAAGTGTGCTTTGTGAAGTGAAGTCAGCTCATTGCCTCTGGAAATAAGAAAGGCAAGGCTTTGGGGTGACTTTTGTGTCTTTATGCATGACATCCTCCCAGGCCTTCTGAGGCTAGGGTATTTTCTCCTGCCCTCAAAGTCATTAAAAGTCACTTTTTGAAAGACAAATACTAAACAGGAAAGCAAGATAATTTCAGATAAAGGGTGAAATAACAATGGGCTGGCGAACGTTGAAAGGAGACAATGGCCAGAATGATCACCAATGCCCTCTCTCAGGAGGTGACATTTGAGCAGAGACCTAAGTGGCACAAAAGAGTCAGCTAAGAAGAGATGGGAGACAAGATACTTCACGAAGAAAAATAAACAGTTCAGAGATATGAAGCAACAAAAGTCTACTGTTGTTGGTCTCATAAGCAGAAATCAGACAGTAGCTAATAGAATGAGGACACTCACAAGTGGGGCTCCTCTGTGGGCTTTGTTTGGTCATTTGTTTCACTAGACAATGAGTAACAGAATCTGGGATTCCTGCTCTCTCCGTTCCAAAAACTAGAGCCTACAGCAATACTAGGAACTACCACTGGTCTGTGGATTAGAAATCCACAGAGTGGAAGCATCTTTCAGATAAATGGCCATAGTTATGCTAAAGTTCTAAGACTAGAAAAAAGAAAAAAACTGCTTGAAATTCAATTATCCAACTGGTAATTTTATAGAGCAATAAGTGAAGTAGAGGATAAAGTCATTTCAAACAATTAGCAAGGGCCTGTGATAGACCTTAGTAGTGGTAACAGCAGGGCTCAGTAGTCCTTGGTCATGGAGGGGATTCTCAGTGTTATCTTGCTGTACTCTTAGCTCTGACCTCTAAGATACTGTGCTATTCCCCATTTGTGACAACCCTAAATGTCTGAGACTCTTCTCAGTGGCTCAGCCAAGGCCAGCAGTGTGAACGGATCCACACCACGTCGGTTTGTCAATGTTGCAGAAGTCAATGATGCAGAAGGTGGCTTGCAACACCCAGAGGGTTTTCAGTTGATTTGTGTGCACATACCATCAAAAGGCATGATAAATATATCCCCTAAATCTAAGTGTTGTACATTGTATGTGCATTCTTAGCAATAGAAAACAAAGATGCTTAATTTTTTATTATTTCTTATGGTTTATGTTCATACATCCATCAATGTAAAAGAATCTGCTTTCCAAATTTTTCCTTATAAATATATAATATAATTGTAGAGTAAACCTCCTTTATCATCCTGATGGGGGATCTGACTAATGCTTATCTTGTATATTGAGTTTTATCGTAATTTATTCTATTTTTTAAGTAGCTTACGGGGTGGAGGGGTGAGGACGGGATGTGATTTGCAGTGTTTTGAAATCTGTGGCATAGCACAGTTCCACTTTATCATAGAGCAGCACACAGCTTTCTTATACAGTTTTAATAGTTTTTTTTAAAAAATAGCTTCATTGTTTATTTCTGATGCTAAATATTCAGAGAATAGAGGCAAGTATACAAAAGGAAATTAAAATCATCCATAACCCCACAATCCAAAGATAACTATGTACATTACTCTTTCATAGATTCATTTAGTCTTTCATTAAATTATGTGCCATGCAGAATGTTAAGGCTGAGAATATATGTAAGATATATGAGGAACATCTTTATGTGAAATCTGCTACTGGGTGTGCTACTGGATATATATATATACACACACATATATATGCATTTAAATGTGGTTATATATGTGTGTGTATATATACATACATTGTACATATATCATACACATATATGATATGTATATGTTATATATATGTATATGCATGCTATATATTGTATATATATATATGTATCATGTATCATATACATGTATACACATATATGTGTGCATTTCTGCTATGTCTCAATGATATGTGCTGTGTGTGTGTGTGTGTGTGTGTGTATATATATATACACACACACACACACACACACACACACACACACACACACACATGCATGTATATATCTATCTTGTGTCTACTTGTACCAGATGGACCTAAACATTTAAGTAGTGCTTGGTCTGAGAAGTATTTTGAGAAGAAAACCTGAAAAGCACTGAATGAAATGTTGAGGACATTGTCACATGTTAATTGTAATGCCATATGAAAAGAGCCAGTCAAGTCCTGTGTTTACTTAGTCTGCTAGAACCCTGGCTCCCTGTAGCTTCCTCTTTTGCCATTTCTGAGCAGAGGACCTATGTTCAGAGCTGACAAACAACTTCTCCATCTTCTGAATCTTCCTAGTTTCAAGCCTGAGACAGAGAGAATGGAAGAGCTTAGGTGGCTGAAGGTGCAGAAAGCTGATTGTATACATGAGCCTTACTCAGAGCCTAAATGAGTTTCCCAAGTATGACGGTTTGAATAGAGGCTCCCAAATATTCATGGGCCCATAGGGAGTTCACTATTAGGAGGTGTGAACTTCTTCAAAGAAGTGTATCTCTGTGTGGGCAGGCATTGAGGCATTGCTTTAGAATGCCCAGTGTGGCTCATAGTTGCTTCTGCTGCCTGTGGATCAAGACACAGAACTTTCAGCTGCGTCTCCAGCAATACCATGTCTGCCTTCATGCCAACATGATGATAATGGACTGAACCTCTGAAACTATAAACCAGCTCTAATTACGTATTTTCATTGACAATCATTGCCATGGTCATTGTGTCTCTTAATAGCAATAGAAACCCTAACTACGACTCGAAGGGATATCCATTGGCTGGGATTTTTGTCACCTTGACCCCAAGATGCATTAGCACAAAACCACATTAAGTTAAAAGTGACAGGCATCCACATCCTCCCTGTCTAAGATAACTGCTGTTTGTTATTAGTCTCCCAAACGCTGCTCCATGTAACAGAGATGCACACATAAGCATTTTTTTCTGCCCATTAAGAAAGGATGATAGACAGTTTCCTCCTTAAGCTGTATATTATTGACAGCTTTCCTGGTCAATAAGTTTAGGAATAACTGTGCTATGAACACATCACATTTGCTGAACTCTTCTGTCTCAGAGGATGCACAGGCTTCAATTCTCTCCATGTTATCATTACAAATACAGAAATGTTATAAGCATTTGTACTGTGACTTTATAAAAATGACTACCTATTTCCCCTGTAGGTGACCTTCCTACAAACAGAATTACCAGACCAATTTGCATGAAAAATATTTAAATATTTCATGAGGTACCATCAAAGGGCCTTCCAAACATGCTAATCATTTATGTTCCTACCAAAAGTATATGTCCCCTCCCTCACACTCAAGATGGACGCTATCAGAGTTGAGGGGAGAAATCACATGTTCTAACTTTTGTTACAATGTACTATTTCCATTGTTTCATTTTATCACTAGTAATCTCTTGCAGTGCTTGATTTGTACATGGAACCTTGTCATAGGTATGCATAGATTGGAAAATCAGGGCGGTACATGGAGTTCTGGCCAGTGTTCAGTTTCCAGCATTCACTGGGCTTCTTAAACTGTTTCTCCCACAAGTGAGGATTATTAAATTCAGAAGGAGAAGGATTGCTAAGCCATCCCCTTTGCTTGTTACCCAGCCTGAAAGCTTATAGTATAGCCCACACTCATTTATCTGCATAGGGTTTAATCTTTTTCTTAGATTGCTTCCATCTTCCCCCGTGCCTCTATGTGGTTGTTCAACATTTATTCCTTATTCCTAGTTCTAATTTCGACTTCCGGAAAAGTCCTGGATGTACGGTCTTAAAGTGCCACAGCCATGAGTCAGATTTTCTATCTAGAGAAGGGATCCTAAATACTGTGGCTTAAGTCTAACCTTTCAACTTTCCACGTAAGCCCAGATGTACCCTTTCAACTGTGGTCAGCATGAGGCTTTTGCTCAGTGGTCCGCAGCTTTAGTGAGCCTGAGCATCATCTAGAAAGCCTATTAAAATACCTGTCCTGAGCCTTGCCCCTCCAGAAGCTTTCTGAGCAGGTCCGAGAGCAGAAACTAAGATTCTCCTTCTAACAAGAGTCCAAGTGATGGTAATCTTGATGCTGTCTGTCAATGCAGCACTCTTCTTTCACAATGTTTCTGATGAGTGCTTTCCAACTCTACTGTGAGTAGGAATCAGTAGATCTGCTGTAAGGGCTGAGATTCATTGGCTATCATCAAGTTCCAGTCACTACTGCCTGTTCATGGCCTGGTTTGCAGACCCAGGTCCTTGATAGCTAACTGCTTGCTCTTCATCAGAGTTGGCTGGAAAGGTGTCTATGGCCTATATCTGACCAGAGTCCAAGTCAACTTTATGAAATGTCACTGGATGTGCTAGAGCCATATAGGAACTGAAATAAAATTTAAAGTTAAACTTTTGGATCCCAATAGGAAACATCGTACTTCATGACAAAACTGGAGAGAGGTCCAGGCGTATGGTTTTAATTGTGGAGCACAGACAGGTAGCCAAGGCTTTATTTACAATACAGGTCACACAGGCGTTAATGTTTAGATCCATCTGCTTTCCCCTTCCTATCATCATTTTATCAAGCCATATGTGCTCAGTTGACACTTTAAACCAGGTGCTTTGGACTGTGCAGAAATGAATTGGGTGAGGATCTTGCTCTCTGGACATGATAATCTGATGAAAGAAATGGACACAATAATGAATACATTATGTCTATTTTAGGCAATCTGAGGAGAAAAGGGCATATTTCTCCCCTCTACCCTTTTACCTGGAATTTCAATTCAAAACATTTACTCAATAGGGAAATTTCCCATTTCGAGTAGAAATCTCATAAAAATCACAGAACTGCCAGGAGATGGTTTTCTTTGTAACATTAAGTTCTATTATGGGCTTTGTGCATGGATTGTACTCCTAGTTAATAGCTAAGCTTGTAAGCATAACACAACACGTTCTGCATAGCATGGTACATGTGGCAGCAGGGAATTACACGCCATCTAGAGAAACATAACTTCTTTCAGTCGTGGACTTTGGAGGAATTTATATTAGTATCCCTAATGATCTACCACTGTAGCATTTTGCATTTTAAGTAATGTTCAATGGCAGTTTTGCAAAGCACATTTGCCCAAATTCTCCTATAGCTTTCCATACAGGATGTAAAGTTCTAATAATGCTAACAATGTAAGTGATATGTTTTTCCATCTGCTGGATAGTGCTGTTGGCTGTCATTACGATTATGAAGGAACCACTTGAGAAAACATAGTTAAGGAGGGAAAAGGCTGTAATCAAACATAAAAGACCTTACAAAGTGGAGCAGGCTGAGACATGGTATAGTAGCGGCCATTTTAGCCCTGGGGTTGGAGTGGGGCTGCAATTGTCTATCATTCTTTTCAGTTGTCAATATAATGCTCACCACAACTCATTCCTTCAATACCATTGATCCTTTAACAACCCTGGCTGGCAATCACTCTTTGTACAATACTGGATTAGTGGTGCTCTCTTTGTGGTTCATTGTTGCACATTCTCAATATTCTCTTTCTTGAAGAATGTGACTTGATAAGTGAATTAGGAAAACTCTCAGGCAATACATTGTAACAATATAGCTCTTGTGCCTTACTTTATTACAAAATAACCCTGCCTCTAATTCTAGAGGTGTGGACAGTTCACTGAGTAGCCCCTTTCTACACAGGTAGATTGTTAGAAATATTTTGATATAAAAGAAAACCTAAATTATATAAGTTTCATATCCAAAATCCATATCATAACATTTCAGGGGGGTTGAAAGTATTAGAAAGGTGAAAATATGTTCAATGTTTAAGACATGAAAAATAGAGATGGAATGACAGTAATATGAATATATTTATTTGGGGACAATGCTCTATTTCTTCAAAAGTCTTCACTTTTATGCTGTCTGCTTTATCAGTTTGTCCATTCTCTTTGAGACCAAACTTCTTTGCACCTCGGTAATTCTACTCTCTATTCTCTAAAGGTCTTCAAATTTTTTTTTCATGTTATTTAATAAATATAATGATTTAGATGACTGTATAAACATTTCTTTTTCTATGCAATAAGAAATCAACACAAGGGCTGGTGAGATGGCTCAGCGGGTAAGAGCACTGACTGCTCTTCCGAAGGTCCTGAGTTCAAATCTCAGCAACCACATGGTGGCTCACAACCATCCATAATGAGATCTGACCACCCACTTCTGGTGCATCTGAAGTCAGCTACAGTGAACATATGTATAATAGTAAATAAATCTTTAAAAAAAGAAATCAACACAATCTTTTATCAAATGCTAGTAATAATTTTTATGGGTCTACTCAGTTTTCTGTCAATTTCTTTGATTCTTTCAGTGGCCCTAGAGGACAAGGATCTTAAAGATTTAAGTTAAGGATTTATGGGTATTGTAGTTTTTGTCAATTTGATACAGACTTAAATATACCTGGGAAAGGGGAATCTCTGCTGAGAATTTACCTCCATCAGGCTGGCCTGTGGGCAAGTCTGTGATGCATTTTCTTGATTGCTGATTGACATAGTAGGGCTCAGTCTAGTGTGTGCAGTGCCATCCCTGGGGAGGTGGGCCTGATATGGATGAGAAAAGTAGCTGATTTTTCTTTAATCAAAGACAACCATGACAAATCCATTGCTTATCAAAAGCTACATTTAAGCCTATCTTTGTCTTTAAAAACATTTAGTCATTAATATACGCAATATGTGTGATAGTTAATGGATTTGTCATGATTATCTTTAATTAAATGGCATTCACTGCCAACAACAACAACAACAAAGATAGCAAGCCAGCGCATGCAGACCAGTAAGCAGCTTTTCTTCTGGGTCTCTGCTACTGCGTTACTGTCTGGCTTCCCTGGGGGGTGGACTGTTGAAGAATTATAAGCCAGAGAAGCACTTTCCTTAGCCAAGATGCTTTTAGTCAGCTTTTCACCATAGCAATAGAGAAACAAATTAGAACAATGGGTATGAAAACCAAGGCCTGAGGAAGGTAAAAAGGTAAGATGTAGGTTCTCTGCAAGCCTCTTCTAGGTAGCACTACACCATGTTGCCCCTGAGGTTAGACTGTCTGAAGATGATAATTTTAGTGTTTTCAAAATCAGGAATCTCAGGTACCTGCTGTGACAGCAAGATCTAGAATCAGTTCTTTAAGATGTTTTGTTTTTGGATGTTAATTTCCATTATTAACCACCCTAATGAAGTATATACTACTCTTCTGAAGGAAGACTGGGAAAATGAAATTGTGGCATTTAATTCTATTTGTGGCACAATGGCGACACTGGTGAACTGCAATCAATTCAGAATTCATATTCAGATCCTTTAATGATCAGAGCAATTGTTCACAATGAATGCTGTCCACAGTTTTAAAATTCAGCAAGGGCATGGGGACCTTTTGTTTGATGTGTCAGCCCTGTTGAGGTAGATACATTTACATGCTTTCCTCTTTCAATAGTTTTTATATGGTTTGGGATACTGTCATGATTGGATACATGTATGTCAATGTGGAGGTAACTCTTTGATTTACCCTAGAATAAATGAATTAGCAGTGTAATTTTTGATCCCCAGAAGTGACTGGTGGCTTTTTTGAATTCTAATGTGTATTCAATAGTAGGAGGAGCAGGACTGGGAATGGAAGAGGAGGAGGAATAGGAGGAACAGGAGGAAGGAGAAGGAAGGTTGTGCATACCATAGCAGGTGTGTGGGGGTTAGAGAACTTATTTTGAAGTCAGTTCTTTCCTTTCTCTATGAACTCATGTTCTAGTGATCAAACTCAGGGCATCTGGTTTGTGCAGCAAGTGTTTTTGTTTGTTTGTTTGTTTGTTTACCTGTGGCGCTAACTCACCAGCCCAAGAATGTCGACTGTTTGCAGGCTTCACTTCTGTTTGTGATTGGTTGTCCTCAGGGACAACAGGTATCCAGTATGCGCTGTGGATCAGACACTGTCCTGAGTACTTTGTGCAGTCTTACACTGGATCTTGCCAACTATCTTATAAACTAAACAGTTACAGATATTGGGACACAGGATTCAGCAGTGGGTTGGTGGCTTGTCTAAGAGTGCATAGCAGAACCAGGATTCATGACTTGGCTCTCCAACTTTACCCAATTTCTCTTGGAGTTGTTTGCATATAGTGTCTCCCCTATATGCTATGAAGCCAAGGTGAGGACATCTCTTAGCACAGAGATCTCTCCTGACCCCACTATACCATGAGAGCTTATGACTATGTACATGATGTTGTCAGATTTCATTCTTAAAATCTTTCTAGCAATCTCTTTGTGCATTAGGACAGTCAATACTCTTCAAGGGCTTTGCAATGTGTAGGCTTATTCTTAATGCTGAAGGTTGCTGCTTACTGGCAGGTAACCTGCCTGGCAGGTTGCACACAGAATCATTTCACCCTTGCTTATACCATTCTACATTTTCATTTTCTTACTTGTTACCATGAACTTTACATGCTAGGTGCTTGGGATATGATGTTATACATTTTACTCAGTTCTTGTGACACTCTAATGAAGAAAACTCTCAATCATCCTCATTCTACAGATAAGGGAGAGTAGTTAGCATGTTCAAGAACTGATAGTTGAGAATTGACCTGAACTCTAATCCTTAGTATGCCCAGTGAAAGTCCACGGGGCAGGACCTTCATACACACACACACACACACACACACACACACACACACACACACACACATACTATGTCACCTGTTTTTATGTACACAAGTTCTCTTAGGGTTCTGATGAGTTATGGATCTGACATAAAAAATAGTTCCTATAGACTTTTGAGCAATCAGGTATGGATGCTTTACCTCTTACTATAATAAAGAATGGTGAACATTCCTCAAGCAGTGTTTTTTATCCACCTTGTACATTAATGTGTTCTCTGTGTGAGAGAAAGAGCAGGCCTATGGAGTCCTTACCTAGACACAGCCCAGGGCTCCTGCCTGCTCCTTGAACCCTTCTGAGCACCAGAGCAATGCCCCGGTGGATAAGGTTGGTGTTAAAGAGGCCTCTTGGAAGGAACAGGATCATTTCTTTAATTGTTTTGTAAACTTGGCATAAGTTCAGCACTCATGGCACTTTATGGGCCTAAGTTTCCACATTTGTGTTGCTATTGTTGTTGTTGTTAAAATATGGTAGTCTGGTCTTTATCACATTCCAGATTAATTGGTTGCCCTTGCTCAGTCATTGTTGGAAAGAGTCTTGCAATTTTGAGTTTGCAATTAGATGAACTGGGTACATTTCCATGCCCCAGAATATACTAGGGCGTTGGGTATAAGCCTTTCAGGATATCAGGTTGCTTCTTCATGCAGTGGGAATAGAGGCATCATTGTATTGTGTAAGTGTTTTACTCTTGGCTCATTTGGGAGATGACTTTTTTCTTGGATCAGTGGTTTCAATGTGTTCAAAGAGAAGAGGCAATGTACACAGAGAACTAATGCTTAAAGTAAGTGAGTAAACCTGGCATACAAGTAGAAGTGTTTATGACTATTTTGTCATAATTGTTTCTCACTGAAGAATTGATGGATGTCTTAAAATGTAAAGAGGAGAGTCATGAATCTACACATGCTAGCTTTCTTATTCCTTTTTGTTTAATTTGCTTGCTTTCAAGCCTTCCTATAGTTATATATATTATTCTCTAGGGTTATCTTCATCAGACCAAGTCTATTTTACTTTCTGGCAAATTCAAAGGTTTCTTTACAGTGATCTATGGATATAATCTCTAAATTTGGTAATTTTCCATCAAGATGAAGCTTCAAGCTATTATTTCATTCTGCAAGCACACCAACCTAGGCACTGAGGTGTGAACGTTTCCCAAAGTCCCCGAGCTTCACTTCTCCTCAGTATAGCAATGAAACACACATTGGCGTACTTGAAATCCTGGTTATTTGCTTGGTGGGCTATTTTTCTCACATCATTCAGGTTTGTGAGAATGAGAAAAACTGTACAACAGTCAGTTCCAAGAAACCAGTGAATACTAGACATATTTTACAACCCAGAACATGAACAGCCCAGAACTGATTGTGCTTACTATTTTGTGGTGTGGGATAGGCCATGAGAAAGGACAAATTGCAAACTCACTCCTATGACAAAAGTTTGAAATTTCCAGGTAGAGATTTCTTAGTAGATTGTTTGGTGCCATCAACAGCTTGATGGCCTTGACCACCTACCTTGTCACTGGGTTTTGATGTTAAATCTGCACTGATGCCCACTTCAGCCCAAGAAATGTATGAGAGGCCACCATCCAATGGCATATATGTCTTCTACTGGTTTCCAGTATTATCTAATGATAACAGAAAATATTGCTATAGAACCTGTGTTCTGAGTAATGTCTTGACACTTCTGAAAAATAGGGATTTTTTTATTATTATTTAGAATTTCATGAATGGGTACTGTACTAACATCAGTTCTACTCCTTTCAACTCCTGTATTTCCCCACTCCCTCTCAGATTGTGACTTCTTCTGATTTAGTTTTGTCACAAACACACACAAATAAATACACACACATACACACTCACACATACATGTGTGCATACACATTTGTGCAAATATACCTCATTGAGTCCATTTTATATTGGTCATTTGTATATGTATTTTAGGGTTGGCCACTTGGGGTTAGAAACAGAGTGCCTGACAGAGGCTGGGAAGGAGCCCTAAGGGGTAGTGGGAAACAAAAAATAATAGAACACTCAAAAATGTTATAAGTGGCAAAGAGCATGTTTAGCATTCATTTAGAAAATATGGCTGAGCATCGAGTCTCTAGGGCCTGAGGGGTTGTTGTTGAAATCTTCCAGAGATTTTAGGGCATGAGCACAGAGTGACAGCCCCATCGAACAGTCCCAACATTGAATGTTAACTCTAGATTTGAAGCTGAAGAGCCTCTGAAGGGATATGGAGCTGGGCACTGCATTCTTTGTGTTGGTGTAAGGAGAGGGATCTGGACAGGGAAGTCAGGTCCCTTGGCAGTGTGCTTGTAATAGGCACATTCTTGGTACTGGACATTTGGGATAGGGGCTCAGTAAGTTTGAAGGTGAAGAAATTCACCTTCAAATATATGTAGTCTCTGGGCCTATATTCAGGAGCAGTGTGAAGAATGAATACATACACATACATACATATACATGTGTGTGTATGTGTGTACATATGTATGTATTAATACAGAAGAATATCCATCTCTGGCTTAGAATTAAATGTGATCTGCCTTTGCATTTTCTTGGGTTCTGCATACCCAAAGGGATATCCTTATTTGCTAAGTCTCAGCCCACAGTTAATTTACTTTCCTCCTATTTTTCCTTACCCCTGAATTGAATTATCACTTTCCTGAAAGGCTGCCTGCGTAATGGAAAAGCTGACACAAGCTGAAGCGGAATACAGCAGCCCAAATGAGACTCCCATTATCGCCCTATTACAGAGGACGTGGGCTCCTCTTTGCCCTTCATTCATCACCTGCTAACTATGAAAGCCTCATTGGGTTGCTCTGTTTCCTTGGCGACTTCTCTGCCCTGACCTTTGCACCTTCCCACCATACTCAGGAGTAAACAGATGCATTCCATCCAGGGTTGAAGTCACTGTGATGGAAAGTCATAATCAGGGCCAACTAAGATTTCTTTTCTTCCCCTCTGTGGAGTACAGCACTGGTTCCTGCTCCTCTAACTTCACCTTCAACCAAAATCAAACATTGATTTGGCCAAAGGAATGCTCAGGGAGACCATCTTCAACTCCTCTTCAGTCCCCAAGCCCTCTTCTCCTGGTGGGTTGGAAGCGTCTCCTGATGGTACCATATGCATTTTAAGTGCTTTAAAGATACATCTGGGCAAATTATTTTAATCATGAATGCTTTCCAGCCTGAACTGAATACCATATAAACTTCCAATTAGGACTGCTCACCCCTTCCTCCTGTGCCCTGGAGCAAGGCCTGTTGGTGAAATCTAATTACATCTGTTCATTTGCTGGAGTGAAGGACAGTTTTGAATTTCTCATCTGACTCACTTGGTGTACCTGGAGGATATGTGTTGTAATGGGTTATGTTGTTTCTGTTTCTGTTTGGGGGTGCATTGGGGAGGGTATTTTAATTTTTTTTTCTGATAACTCTGAGATGATTGAAACATTCTTAGTGTTTTAAATTCATTTTTCCCTACAGTTACTGTGAGTGAAGCCTTATTGCTTAAGCTCAAAGGCCTCCTTTGGTCTTATTTCTCATTATTTTGCTCTCTGGTCATGGATAATCTTCCTTCTCCATGCATGCTGAGAATTCACATGTGTTTCTAAACTAGAATTAGCATAACCTGCAAAGCATGCTACCTAAGGAAACAACCTTCCTACACCCATTGATCCTCATGCCTACACTGCTCCCCATGAATACATACACTGCTCATCATGCATACACTGCTCATACATGCACTGCTCTTCATACATACACTGCTGCTCATACATACAGTCCTCCTCATGTACACATACACTGCTCCTCATGTATACACTGTTCCTCACGCATGCAGTGCTCTTCATGTATATATCATTCCTCATGCATGCACTGCTCCTCATGCATATACTGTACCTCATGCATGCACTGCTCCTCATGCATATACTGTACTTCATGCATGCACCGTTCCTCATGCATACACTGCTCCTCATGCATGCACCGTTCCTCATGCATACACTGCTCTGTGTACATTCACTGCTCTGTGGACATACACCACTCCTCATGCATACACTGCTCCTCATGTATACACTCTTCTTCATGTGAATACTGCTCTGTGTACATACACTGTTTCTCATACATACACTGCTCCTCGTGCCTGGGTTGAGAACACATCGTGCTCCTAGGACCATGTGTAAACCCTGGCCTGGCCACAGACACACAAAGACCATTCTAAAGATATCTTTATGTTTACTATATGTGTGTGAGTGTTTTGCCTTCATTTATGCATGTGCACTGTGTATGTGTCAGGTGTCTAGAAAAGTGGGCATCAGATTTCTGGAACTAGAGTTCCAGAAGGTTCGAAACTGCCATGTGGGTCTTGGGAACTAGATTTAGGATCTTTGCAAGAGTAGCAAGTGCAGTTAACCTTTGATCCATCTGTTCATCCCCAAACATTCAGCTTTTAAGCTGTTCATCTAAGGTTTAGCTATCTCTGACTTGTATTAGTGTTGAATCCAAAGGCATCGGTGAGTGGTAAAAATGGAGCAAATAAAATTAAAATCTCCGAAAGCTGTCTTTTCACTGCCTTTGCTGCCTGGAGAACCAGCCCATGAATGATGGGTTTGCCCTTCTCAATAAGGGAGGGAGGCTGCTTCTTCAGTGATCCCAGCACGCCTTTCGATTGTGTTCCACCTGGCCACAGTGTCCACTCTCGTCTCCATCTCTCATCTCATCCTGCCTCTGCTTTCAGTGAAGATCTCATTGTCCTGCTTTTCAAATCAAACATGACACTTAAACCATTAATATCCTTATTCTTTTATTCTTTGTTTATTCATCTTTTACAAAGAGTAACACCAAGGTCTCTCTATCTCTCTAAAATGTTATTGTATGAGCAGGTGCACTGACAAAAAAATGGCTAATCCGTGATGAAAGAGAGATAGACCTCTATATAATCACACAATTCTTATGCAAATATACTTTATAATATCACTTTTTAGGGAAAAATAATATGCCTACCATTTAATAGGAAAAAAATGACTAGGGTTGGGAAGATTACTGTAACAATAATCAAGTATTGAAACTAGGCTACATTACTTTAGAGTCTGAGGAAGTTATCTTATGTCTTGAAGTATTTTGGGTGTGTTAACTTTTGCAATGTTTATTAAAATAGAAAACCCATATCATAAATTTCACCTCAATGAGTTATCACAGAATGCATATCCACTACCATGACAAAGGAATAAGATATTTTGCAAAACTGGTTCTTGTTACTGGCGCATATATTACTGCATTGCTTCTGCTGTTTGCATTGATTTATAGGTCTGGCATATATACATATACACATACATATACACATACAAATACACATACATACACACACATATATAAAATACTCATGTTATATATCATATTCTAGATATAATATACAATCTGAATCTTACATTAAATCACATATATAATTATATTATATATTACATGTATATTATATATTATACATAACATAAATCTTCTGCATGTTACTAAAAGTCTGTGGAAGCAGCACACTCTTTGCTCATGGTGTCTTTTAATGAGTAGAGCATTTTCATTTCTAATGTAGCTCAATTTACTAATCTTTCTTTTTTGTTTGCTGTTTTAATTTGTCCTATTTTAAAATATCTTCTTATTGCATGCCAGAGTCACTCTCCACGCTAGACTGCAGATGTGTGATGTGTGTTCTTTACAATTAGATGTATGCTTGTTTGCAGATTCCCTGTTGAATATTCTTCACAGTTAGAGATATGTGCTTTCAGAAACTACTTTTAGTATTTGTGGGACAGCCATGGCAATGTGCTAGAGTGTCCTGTGACAAAAGTTGGCACATATATTAGACAGTGATCTGAATAATGAACAATGTTTAATGTTTATTAAAATAGAAACCCCATATTATAAATTTCACCTCAAAGAGTTATCACAGAATGCATATCCACTACCATGACAAAGGAATAAGATAGGAATAAGGTAGAAACAGCAGAACACTGGGATATTCCAAGGCAGCACTGCAGGTGGGAAATGATCCCTTGTAAGATTTGGGAAGCATTTGTGAAAAGGTAGAAGAGTGCAGTGTTCTCTAGGTTCAGAAGTTGAGCCTTCAAACTCTTCAGGTGGGAGATGAAACAGGAAAAAGAATCCCCCACATGCCCTTGCCCTTGTGTACCCTCAGCTCAGAGGGAGCAGTAGAAAAGCAAAGTATTTTGAGAAGCAAATGGAAGCCCTCAATTTGGCCCTGGTTAAGTTTGAAGGACTTCATTTATGACAGGAAAACCACTGGTCTATGCATTCCTTCAACTCAAACCATGTCCAAGGGAGTAAATAGGTTGAGAGAACTGATTGCCCAAAGCAAACAAGTGGTACAGCTAGAACATCGTGTGTACTGACTCCCTGTGAGGACTTTTCTGCATAATGTGACGATAAACCAGAGACTATTCCAATTGAACTCTAGTATTATAGCAAAACAAAATGCATATTTTGGGATGTTTTATATAGTAGCACCTTTGAATTATTTTATACATTATTTTCTGAGATATGTTGGTCATAGAAAAACTCTCTTTTGTTTAATTTAGCCCCTCCATTTTCATATTTTTTCCTTAAAAGGAAAGTGTGTAATATCACACAGCACTGAAAGGAGTGGTCTGTAGAACTGACAGTGTTCTTCAATGCTGCCATATAAAATTGGGGTGTGTGTGTGTGTGTGTCCACATGCACGCATGTCCATATGCCTTGTGTACATTTCAGATTCTATTGTCTTACTTCTATCTTTTAAAATGCATAATAGTAAATATTCTTATTCAAATGCATCTATTTCTGCCATTTTCTGTGAGTGAAAATGTCTTTTAACTGCCCTCTCTCAAGGGCAGTTCCCCTGTGTCATAATAATTGAAAATTAAGAAGTTACAGAGTCCTAATTAAATTTTCCCCTTTGAACCTTTGTTGACTGAAGCTGCATGTTAACTACATCTCATTCAGGCCAGAAGTAGCAAGCAGTATTCTGAACAGTAGCTGAGACACGATAACATAACAAGCTTTGACAGGTTCCTAATTACTTGATGACCTAGTAGTTTAAAACTCTATAATAGTGTAGTAATTCTCTTATTTTCATATAAGTCAAAAGGTATATCTAATTTATGATTTAATTGATATCTATATTGGTGCATTATAAGAGATGCTTTTGTCTAATGTGTTTAACTGTTAATTTGTAACCTTTAATCTTCCTGTGGGAAATAGTTTAAAGAAGGAATTACTCACGTTATCAGCTACAAATAGATATATTTTAAAAATGCTTTCTATAATTTAACTCTTTTTATTCTGAAACAAACCATTTTTCCCTCAAGATCTAACTGACACTCCATTTACTAGCTAGCTACTCTTGAATGCTTGATTCTGCTCTACTAAACTTTTATCTTCATCTTCTCTCTGATTTTTTTTCATATGCAACATAGTAAATAACAATCATAGGGTCACGGTTAAGTGTCAAATAAAAATGATACACGTGAAAGGATGAAGCTGGATCTGACTCATGAAATTTTAAAGAAATGCTATCTTTATCTACCTCATTGGTAATAATGTGGAAACCTCAGTATGAGTTGCTGGGTTGAAGAAATGCTAGCTCACATTGGAGATTTCTCTGTGGCTTTAGTAGGATGCAAGATATCATACAGCCAGGTTCCTTTTCCGTACAATGATGTCTACCCTTACATACAAAGCAGTATAGCTATAAATAATTAACTAAGTGAGTCTACAAGGTGCTTTGGGGCAGAATGGTTTGTATTTCATGTACAGAGTACTCTTTAGATGGCCAGTGGTTTCTAAGCCCTTTACAGCTATGGTCTCATTTAAACATCACAGAAACACTACAAGGTGGGTAATGTTTTTTGTTTGTTTTTTTTTTTTTTTAAACAACAAACTTTATGGTTGAATCCTCGCCTAAGGCAAGAACTTAATACCATGGTAGCCATGGATCTGTCTGCCCCATAGCATGTATAGTGAGCCATTTTAAGTTCTATTAATCAAATAATTTTATGGAAATAAGTCATCATATAAAGGGGGAAGTAGAGCCAGGGTAAGATGTGCACATTCAAGTAGCACAGGATGGAGACTCCCTGTCCATTTTTCACAAAATTTAGTATGTGGCATTTTAAACAATACATTATTATGAGAAAATTATAGTAGTGCGTTAAAAAAAAAAAAACATATATCGCATTTAATCAGTATTTTTATTCCCAGTGAGAATCTATGTGTTTAGAGAATTTTGGCTAACATAAGGGAAAAGGCACTTCGCTACCGTTTAATGCTGGCGTAATAGAGTAGCAAGCATTAAGACATCTCCATAAAGACATAGAAGGAAGTTTCATGAATGAGATCATTGTAATCCAATGCAGAAAAATAACAGAGCCATAAGATAAAATATGAGGTAGCAAACACTGTTATTGAGTGATGTGAAGAAGGAAGAACTTGGTTTTATGCAGATTACCTTTTAGAAGAGATGGCCGTTCACTTGAATAGATTTGAAATGATACGCTAATTCGATTATTTAGTTACTTTTTTCTTAATAAGGTGGATACTGTATATTGGAGAAGACTCTATCAAGCCATTCTACTTAGAGGAAAAGCCACCAAGAAATAAGAAGAAGAGTGAGGGACCTGAGATGAGAGAATTGAGGTACCTGATGTGGAAAACAGCTCCAGGGTCTTAAGCAAACAACTATTATATTTTCCTGGACTTGAAGATTTGTTAAGTGTCCTAGATTAAGGTTTTGTTGTTTTGATAAAGTAACATGGGCAAATGCAACTTGGGAAAATGGCTTGTTTCAGCTTATCATGTTTAGGTCGTAATCCATCACCGAGGGAAGCTGAAGCAAGAATTCAAGGTAGGAACCTACAAGCAGGAGCAGAAGCGAAGACCATGCAGGAAAGCTACTTACTGGCTTGCTCCATATGGCTTGTTCAACCTTCTTTCTTAAGTCCTCAGTAACCACCTGCCCAGGAAGCCTTGGTCCACACCCAGTGAGCTGAACCATTCCACATGAATCATTAATGAAGAAAATAGCCCACAGATTTGCTTACCAAACAATCATATTGGGACCATTTTCTCAATCAGGTTCCCTCTTCTCAGCTGCTGTCAAATTGACAATAGGCCAGCAATAATAATAGGACTCTGATGTATTTTAGCAAAACATTCACAGTCGTATACCCAGCAGCCCATGTTCCTGAAAAAAAATGTATATTTATTTTTTATTCATTTCTCATCATTCATTATCTTTTCTCCTAACCCAAATGCATCAATTTTCTTTTCTTCTAAATAAGCTACATCAAACGTTGCACACTGAAAATATCCAAATGAGTGTGTTTGGACCACATTAGCTCATCTGTGTACATAGAATTCTGCATATTCAGCCTTAACTTACCTGGAACTTTAAAGAAGTGTGTACCCTCATTTCTCTGTCATTTCTCCATGGCTTCTCATCCTGACATTTTCCTTGTCAATGAACATTTCTAAACCGGTTCAGAGTTCTTGGGATTCTAATGTACACAGGAATTAGGTTTCATGTAAATGTTTTCTTAATCTTTCAGCTCTTCTCTTGACCTCCTGTGGGCTGCTGAAAGAAGAAAAATCCCTTACTAACTTCCCTACTCTCATTTGCAGATTAGCTTAAGAGGCAGTTCATTGACTATTTCTTACTGTTTTCTTATGAATTCTCAATATCTACATTGGCATTTTTGTGCCATCTTTAAATTCTGAGTATAGAAAGAAGGATGGCTCTGTTTTTTTTTTGTTTTTGTTTTTTTATGCCCTGGTCTGCATTAACTACTACAGCATAAGGCTGAAAAGATTTGCCAGAAGTTTCACTACTCTGTAAGCCAAAGTGATGGATTAGTTTGATTGAATAATAAAAATCATAGACCCTCAGCCAAAGACAAAGTACCCCATTCTGAAAGTGTACAGCAGTAACACCCACATCTTTGGCTTCTGACTGAGACCATCTTTGCTAGATGAACCCTTGCCAACATCTTGAGGGCCTATGAAAGTATAAACATTAAAAAGTTCAGATAGACAAAGGCTCAAATCTTCTTTCTAGATAATTGACACTAGAGAAACTAATAATAGCCATTATTAATAGTGGAATCTTCATCGTGAGCCTCTATGAGCTTTGAGCCTTAGCAGTGTGCCTTGATCTGGCGCTTAATCACTCTGGGTATCCTTGTTCTCCCTGAAGCATTCATGGTCAGCACCTTAGTTCTTTCTGTGAGAATGGAAGTTGATGGAGAGAGGGCCCTGTTTAGATACTTGTGAGGAAAACGGTTTTGAATTGTGGTGGGAAAGGTCTTTTTCATTTCATTTTGAGGCACACCTAGGGACTGCTCCCTAAAGCTGTCTGATGAATGAGGTCACAGAGAAAGGGGAATCTTGTCAAAACTCACAAACAACAGGCTTTGATCAGAGCACAGAGAATATCTCCGTGAAGCTTATTGATTAAGATGTAGGGATTTTTTTCATTTGGAGTAAAATATGCTGTGAATGTTATGGACATGCACTCTCGGCAGTGAAGGAATCACCTCCAGTTGCTGTTTGCTGGGGACCGTCTTTATCTCAGAGAAGATATTTAGAATACTCTGAGTTATCTAATTATGCAGTAAGAGGAACAAGTCTTCCCCTTACAATATCCTGCAGGCACAGCTCTCCCAGAGGCCCAAGAAACAATGAGACAAGGTACCTCAGACCTGTACTGCCCAATATAAGGAAACATCCATTCTGCATATAATTCTAAAATATCATGTAACCACACTTTAAGAAGTAGAAAACTATAAATGTACATTTTATTTAAAATGGTATTGATTAAAATAATACTTCAACACACAATGCAGATTTTATTCATGAGTACTTTTGAGTTCATACAGAATTATGCAAACTCTTTAAAATTCTGTGTATTTGAGACTCTCAGTGTATCTGTGCTCTGGCACTAAATTTCTAAAACAATACGATTTAATTTCAGTTTGAATGAAACAATAAATCTTTTACTGTTGAAAAAATATTTATTATACTTCTGCTTTAAATTTATATTCCAGTTAGATAAAATCAAAATTGCATCAGAATCACCTAGCTATGTTCCCTGGGTGCAGCGGTCACAATAGAATGGGTGGTCACTACACAGCTGTACAGTAAAGGATCTGAATTTAACGCAGCAGCTCCAGGTCTGACTCTTCTGTTTCCTTAGCTCTAGGTATGAACCCATGCATCTTCTGTTTCCTTGCTGTGTATCCTCAGGCAAGTCACCTACCCTCTCTGAGCCATAGTTTTATTCCTTCAGAGTCAGTCTAGCTGCATAAGTTTGCTCTGAGAATTAAGGGGCTATTGCCAGGAGCCAGTGACTTGTGAAATGCACTGTAAACACGATGCATTTAAAATGCAGCCCTATGGAAAGAGTTAATTATTTGAGATCTTTTAATCAATCCTACAGCACTTACCGAAGCAAAAGGAAACCACCTCGTCTCCCCTTAGTGTGGTGCTGATTATAAATCCTATAGTGAAGACGCAGTGGGTTGGTAGCTTTTTAAAGCAACTCTTTTTCATGCATCCTGATAGAAAAATCCATGCTTTTATCTTGATTATAAGGTCTAAGATGCGTTTTTTAAATTAAAAATAGACCATTTAGTCTTCCACAAAAGTTAAAGTGACAGGGTGTTCACAGTGGGGTATGTGTGTATGGACTTGTATATGTTTGTGTGTATAAAAGGAAAATGTATACACATAAAATTGTCAAGTTTCTTTATTCCCACAGCGATAGCCAGATGATGGGAGTATTTCCCAGTTTCACTTCATAGAATTCTCTAGCATTTCAGTTTGTAATTAAGCAGCGACATGCATGTTGCTTTGTTTGGTTTGGTTTGGTTTGGTTTGGGTTTTTTTGCTGTAAAAATCAGGGCAGATGGCAAAGGCATGGCCCTCTTTAGATGAGAAATTAGCTTAGTTCTCTGTGTAGCCCTATCATTGTTATTGCACATGGGAACAACTGCTGCGGACACTCCAATAACTATGTCGCCACCTCTTATGAAAATCCAAGTCAGTGGGGACATGGCTGAGTTGCTAATGTGCTTACGGTGCAAAGCGTGAGGACCTGGGTTCACATCTTCAGTATCTATGGAAATCCCTGGGCCTGTCCCTGAACTGGGGAGGTGAAGACAGGAGGATTTCATGGGAATGCTTAGCTAACCAGTTTTGCCAGATAGTCTCAGGTTCAAAGACAGACCTTGTCTGAAAAGAGAAGGTGGATCCCAATTGTCTTAGGTGCCTATGGTTGTGATAAAACACCAGGACCAAACGCAGCTTAAAGAGGAAAGAATGTGTCTCTCATCTTACAGCTTTCAGGCATATCCCATCTCTGAGGGAAGTCAGGGCAGGAACCTGGAGACAGGAACTGAAGCAGAAGCCACAGAGGACCACTGCTTCCTGACCTGCCTCTTGTACAATCAAGAACCACCTGCCCATGGCTAACCCTGACACCAGGGAGCTAGTCCCTCCCACATGAAGGATTAATCAAGAACGTGTCCCATGGCTGCACCTAGAAACCAATCTGATGGAGGCATTTTCTCGGTTAAGAGGCTGACTTCTCAGATATATCTAGGTGTGTGACACTAACCGGAATAGCAACTGACAAAGACACTTGACGCAGGAATGTACGTGCACGCACAAACTCTGCTACATCCATACACAGAAGTAAAACAGAACTCAGTCCCAGAGCAGCCCACGTGAGGCACAGAAATCTGGATTCCATACTCTCCAGACTTTAGATTCACATATAAGCCTCATCCTTGTTCCTATCTACAGCCTTTCAGAGTATGTGGTATGTCTCTCCATGTGAATGGCTTTGGAGTTTCAATTTTAGCCTCTCTGGAGGATTACTGGCTTCTCAGTTGAATTGTTCCCAAGAACCCCCTAAATGAATTTCTGTCACATATGCCTTGAAATCTCTATTTAGCTCTCATAATCCCAAACATGTCCTTGGAATTTGTTGAAAAATCCATCCAAGTATTTTCAGTCTAAGCAGCCACAGAAAGGCAAGATATATTCAGATGATCACCGAAAAGAATTTAAGGTACCAAGTGAAGCTGTAAGGATCTCCAAGGACATGAATTCAGAGTATCTTTCTATAACGATGTTAATCCAACTGATTCCCAGGTCCCTGTGGAACTGACTTCTTACTTGGAAGGTGCACTTCCTGTTTCACTTAGGAACTGTTCTCTTGTGCCTTCATGTTTGTATTCCCCATCCTGGACCCTTTCTCTGAGCTAACATTGTAATGGTGCTTGACAACAAAAAGGTATGGATGCTGCTTTCGGGGAGCTTGTTCTTATTAGGCAGACTTGTGTATCATAAGCACCATACAGATGGGAAGTCCAGTAAGACTGGGTGATTTCAGATGAGATGACTTATATATTAGAATACTTCATCCCTACTTGGTGGGGCTCTTTAGGAAAGATTATGGGGTATATTGTTGTTGGGAAGGTGTGTCACTGGGGGTTCATTGAAGTTTCAAAGACCCATACTACACCTACTCTTTCTCTCTATGCCTCCAACTTGTAATATAGTGTAAGCTCTCTCAGCTACTGCTCTAGTGCCATGCCTGCCTGCTTATTGCCAAGATCCTCACCACGATGATCCTGAACTCACCTTCTGAAACTGTAAGCAGGTCTCCAATTAAATTCTTTCATTGTATTTCTTCTTGGCAATAGAAAAGTAACTAAGACCATGACCTGACTGAGACTATCTGAAAATCTCTGATTGAACTGATACAGAGAATATGAGGGAAAAAATGATCTCTAAGTCATTGGGGAGAAGGAATGTGACCCTTCCAGCTACATGGAGCAGAATATGCTGCAGGTTGGAGGTAGGAGATTGCATGCCATATCTAAGAATGTCAAGGCAAGCCAAAGAAAGAGAACAGAAACATGACTTAGAACAGCAAAGGAGGGAAAGTTCCCACAGAACTTGGCAGCCTCTGTGAGAATCCGCCACACAAGTGAGTTCCCAGTGCTATAGGGTGCTTCTCCTCACTGACTTGTTGCAAGTACCTAAAACATCACTATCTGTCAATTAGTCAAAATCCATTATAGAAAGCTGGAGATATATCTTAGTGGCAGAGAACATGCCCAATATACACCAGGCCCTAGGTTAAATTCTCATTACTTTACTAGGGATGAGACAGGGAGGGAAGGAAGGAGAGACAGAAAGACAGACAGAGACAGAGACAGAGACAGAGACAGAGACAGGAGGATATAAAAGAAATAACAGCATAGAAACTTCTATCTTCACAAAAGTCACTCTTAATTCTTGATCTTTATCTTAGGTCCCTAGAGACTTTTAATGAATTAAATGATATTTTATAATAGAGGTATGTGGCCACTACTAATTCCTGGGGGATGACTCCACTTGTCTTGGGTGGGTCCCAGCCACCTCTATCTTTCAAACACCCGGCCAGTGATTCTGACAGACAGGAAAGTCTTGGAACAGCCAGAGAAGAGCAGCTGTGTGTGCTTCCCTCTCACTAATAGACACCATGCTCAGCAGGCCACTGTCCATGTTAATGAACACTTTGAGCCAGTTTGCTGCATGGTTTTCATTTTCTGCTGTCAATGGGCTTTTTGATACTCATTTTGACATTATTTTTTATGCCCATATTACATCTTTCTAATGAGTTAATATTTCTGTTTGCTTTGAAACTCAACCGAATCGATTCCTACAATGATCACAGTAGATCTAAAAATTTCTCACAGTGCTGTTTTGTTTTATTTTTTATCTGTTAAGAGTTTATTATAATTTTTTCATATGCTTTGCAAGCCATATTATGTACACCCTCTGAGCACTTCAGAAGAGATGAAAAAAAATGTTTCCTCTCACACTGAATTACTTCTTTGAACTTGGAGAACATTTCCTCTGCTCTAACACATTGGTTATTTTTCGTCTGCCTTTGGCACACATAGAGAGAATCTGTTCTTCCTTAAACCCTTCCTGAAAGCCTGACAAACACAGAAAAAGTCAATGACTCTGCTGCCTTGGAAGTGCCCTGAGATAGCCCCCAGTTCTGGTGGAGCCACTGTGGTCTTTCCTGCAGGAATTTCAACTAGAGGTCTGATATCTTTGAGTAGGCAGTTAACATTCCTGGCAATGAGCAGCCATGAACTGGGACTGGGGGATCATGAATAGCCACTCATGAGTGGATGTGAATTTATGTGTAAGAAGCAAGAACGGGAAATCAAGAGGATGGGGATAAAAATTCAGGGAATAGAAAAGAAGACACCAGAGGGACATGTTGCATTAGTGATGGAAAGTCTTGTACCATGGGGTGACCAAAACATAGAAGGAGAAAGAAAATGAACAATAGGAGGGGAGCCAAAGAAAGAGACAGCAGGTAGAGAGTTTCATGGAGAAAGCAGCTTTTATGCTCAAGATCAGTTCATGATCTGCTTGTTGTACCTGACTTTAAATCTTGCACTGGATTGATGGTTAGAACATCCAGTTTGTTTATCTTTGAGAGCATAGGGCTAATATGATTTGAGGTAAGGTTCCATACAGCCCAGGGTAACCATGTAGTATGCTCTATGTACTCCAGAATAACTCTGAACTTCTGATCTTTCGGCCTTTACCTATATGCATTGAGACCTGGCATAACTGGAGAGTACACACAACACAGTTTAATCTTTTGCATTTTTTAAACATATTCTGGTATCTTTTGGTATATTAGTCTATGGAATTTTGTACATTTATGAAGTCTCAAATCTGTAATTTTTCTCTTCTAACTTAGTATATACTTTTGGCTAAAAAAGTCAAGATAACAGTATTCAATCAGATTCTTTTTTGTTTTTTTTTTCTTTTTTATTAGATATTTTCTTTATTTATACTTCAAATGCTATCCCAAAAGTTCCTTATACTCCGCTCCCCTACCCGCCCACTCCCACTTCTTGGCCCTGGCATTCCCCTATATGGGGGCATATAAAGTTTGTAAGACCAAGGGACCTTCTCTTCCCAATGATGGAAAACTAGGCCATCTTCTGCTACATATGCATCTAGAGACATGAGCTCTGGGGGTGCTTGTTAGTTCATATGGTTGTCCCACCTAAAGGGTTGTAGACCCCTTCAGCTCCTTGGGTACTTTCTCTAGCTCCTCCATTGGGGGCCCTGTGTTCCATCCTATAGACGACTATGAGCATGCCCTTCTGTATTTGCCAGGCACTGGCATAGCCTCACTCAAGATAGTTATATTAGGGTCCTTTCAGCAAAATCTTGCTGGCATATGCAATAGTGTCTGGGTTTGGTGGCTGATTATGGGATGGATGTCCGGGTCGGGTAGTCTCTGGATGGTCCATCCTTTCGTCTTAGCTCCAATCTTTGTCACTGTAACTCCTTTCATGGGTGTTTTGTTCTCTATTTTAAGAAGGAATGAAGTATCCATACTTTGGTCTTCGTTCTTCTTGATTTTTCTTGTGTTTTGAAAATTGTATCTAGAGTGTTCTAAGTTTCTGGGCTAATATCCACTTATCAGTGAGTGCATATTAAGTGACTTCTTTTGTGATTGGGTTACCTCACTAAGGATGATATCCTCCAGATCCATCCATTTGGCCAATAATTTCATAAATTCATTGTTTTTAATAGCAGAGTAGTACTCCATTGTGTAAATGTACCACATTTTCTGTATCCATTCCTCTGTTGAGGGACATCTGGGTTCTTTCCAGCTTCTGGCTATTATAAATAAGGCTGCTATGAACATAGTGGAGCATGTGTCCTTATTACCAGTTGGAACATCTTCTGGGTATATATGCCCAGTAGAGGTATTGCTGGATCTTCCAGTAGTATTATGTCCAATTTTCTGAGGAACATCCAGAATGACTTCCAGAGTGGTTGTACCAGCTTGCAATCCTACCAGTAATGGAGGAGGGTTCCTCTTTTTCCACATCCTCGCCAGCATCTGCTGTCATCTGAATTTTTGATCTTAGCCATTCTGATGGGAGTGAGGTGAAATCTCAAGGTTGTTTTGATTTGCGTTTCCCTGATGATTAAGGATGTTGAACATTTTAGTCAGATTCTTAACCCTTCCACATGGTCCATTCATCCTTTTCTCTGCCCTGTGAACAGTCACTTTCACCATTTCCCATGTTTTTCACATGATTTCTCAAAAATGGCAGCCAAGTTAAGCTCCCTCTTACTTATATCCTCCTCACACAATAGGTAGCTCACTGTGTAATCACATAATTGAGATCTTCCTTGATGCACATTAGAGGTCTATTCAGTGTCCTGACACACAGAGCTACTGCTTTCTTTGTGTAGATGCACAGTATCTTCTTCCCCTTAGATAGACCAAAAAAAAAAAAAAAACCCACCTTTGGCTGTTGTTTGTTGTTTGAAATACCCATGTTAATGTGTGCAATGTGTGCAGGTGTGTGTGTGTGTGTCTGTGTGTGTGCACCTGTGTGTGGAGGCTATAGAGCCTCCTGGCATATAGTTTGTCAGGAGCCATCTATCTCTTTTGATGCAGGTTTTCTCATTGGCCTGGAGCTCACAGATGCAGTTCGACTAGCTAGTGAGTTCCAAGTGCCCTCCTGTCTCTGTCTCTCCATTTCAGGAATTACTAGTACTTGGTGACATATTGAGTATCTTTACATGGGTTCTGAGAGTCACACTCAGGTGGTTAGGCTTACAAGGCAAGAACTTTGCTGTATGAGATGTCTCCCTAGAACCGATTCAGAGGCTTTCTATGAGAAACTAAAGATGAAATAACCTTTCACAAATAGGCCTCATCAAAGCTAGAGAGACCTGATCCAAGGATGACCAATCAACTCAGGTAAGTCTAACAGATGATGAGGTGCAAACTGACCCTGAGCTGGGCCACCAATGGAAAATTAAAGTTAAAAGCAGGAAATATATATCTCTATGGAAGACATGAGTTTGTTTTTAATCAAAAAGAACATCATCTGAACTATTTATCCTAAAGGGGCCATAACTAAGATGAACACTATCATCAGAAATCCAGCCAACACTGAACACTGTCAGAAGTCTGTACATTGACTGACATCTGGTGCTTCTGTGGGAAAGCAAGAAAGAACCTCGTTTGACTCTCTAGGCCTATATTAAAAGGGAGATTATGCTTCAAAATGATGGCATTCTGTGAATGTGCCTATTTGGGAGACAGACTTTCTATGATAATTTTATTCCTATTTATAGCTTCAGTTCACTTACTACATTGTTAGTTCTTTGGTAGATTTAGCCAATAGCAAAACTATGGTTTACTTTTGTCATAAATTACTGCTACCCATTTTTATTTTTGTAAAAAATAAAACATATTCAAATTTGATTACACAGTACCTCCTTTACTAAGTAGTTAAAATAACTTTGAGGCTCTTTGTCAAAGATCAAAATTTTCTTTGCCTTTACTTTTTAAAAGAGAGGGGTAAATATTTCTAACTGAAACTTGCTAGGCCAAAGTAATAAATATAAAAATCCCTAACTCATTAACAATATGAGGCAGAGTGAAGTATTTATTTGCAGTTGTACCATATGTTTGGGGGACAGGAAAATGCTTCCAGAAAGTCACTGAAATTGCTCTGACTGGGTCTTACACCCCAATCACTGCACACATCTAACATGGCTTCCCACTCAAAGAATTCCCTGGGCTGTCTCATCAGGATCCACCAAGACCTCTTCAAACTGTGCATTTCTAAATGAAAGGGAAGCGTTCAGGAAAAGGGTGCATAAGATCGTGTCTGATGACAATGGCAATGACATCCGTTACATGTCTTACTCCTTACTCCTTGTTTTCGCCTTCACTCCTTTCCCTGTCATCTTTTCCTTCTTTGCATATTTTCTCTTTTTCACTTCACTTAACCCTTTACCTCCGTTCCCAAGAGCAGCTTACATGTCTGCCTTTCTGTTATTGTGTGCTGACATCTATAGCATCTATAGCACATAGGATGGGGAACTCTGTAAACATCTTTAGAGGATTTGGACATGTGATACAGTTGAAATCACAAAAGGTGGAACCTCACCAGGACTCAGGTAGGCTAGGATCGTTAAGCCCACATTCACATTTGCCAGCTACATGAACCAGCAAGGAAAATAATCTCAGAAACCTCAGTTGTTGCATTTGTAAAATGAGACTAATAATCTTGATTCAAAATAAGGTTTTCAGATTCAACATACTTGTGTTCCATCAAAAGCCCCCTATTTACTGACTGTGAGTAATCTTAGTGAAGATACACAAACCTCTGTACTTCAGTCTTCTCATTAAATGAAAAAAGTGTAAATACTGTAGTATCAAGTAGTTATGATAACTTCAATTCTCTTGAGAGTGCATCCACATAGTTGATGCATAAAAACTGATAAACCCAGGCTATTTCTACCCTTAGCATTGTTGTTAAGTTTCCACTGATAGATCCTGAATGAGAACACCTTTTCTTTACAAATAGGCCCACCCACACAGACTTTTGCAGATTACTGTCTGTCTAAGTCCATTTGTGTTGCTCTAACAGAATATCACAGAAGGTAATGAAAGATCAGAAACTGGACTGGAGAGACAGATCAGTGGTTAAGAATACTTGTTGTTCTTGAAAAAAGACCTGAGTTCCATTTCTAGAACCCAGTCCACAATCATGTGTAACACCAGCTCCAATGGATCAGAAGCCTTCTTCTGTCACCTGCATTAATGCACACACAGAGAGATACTTGCAAAGAAGTAAAACTAAAACAAATCTTTTTTAAAAAATGTATTTCTTTTAGTTCTGGGAGGTGTGCTATCCAATGATAAGTGTCCAGAGTCTGATGGCAGCCTTCTGAGATTGTCTCATGGTAAGGGTCTAAGGATGATTGAAGCACATGACTGAGACGGAGAAGAGGGACTGGACTTGTCCTTTTATTAGTTGCCCACTCCCTTGATGATACATAGCCAGGATGATGACATGGCTTTGCTTAGAAAGTCCGAGCATTTATGATCCAAATTATCCGCAAAATTTTGTACTACTCATGATGTTGATGTCCACTCCATTGATGTTGATGTCCCCACCACTGATGTTGATGTCCCTTCCAGTGATGTCCCCAACAGTGATGTTGATATCCCAACCATTGGTGTTAATGTCCCCACCACTGATGTCCCCATCACTGATGTTGATGTCCCCAACATTGATGTTGATGTCCCCTCCATTGATGTTGATGTCCTCACTATTGATGTTGATGTCCCCACCACTGGTATTGATGTCCCCACCATTGGTATTGATGTCCCCACCACTGATGTTGATGTCACCACCTTTAAACACTGCAGTGCTGATGGTAGAGCTCTCGGCAGTGAGCCATTGTGCTGTTGACTGAGTTCTCAGCAGCACATGAAGTTCATGAGATAACAGTTTAGATAACAGTGACTTCCATTTCAGCTTTTCTCAGGATGTACACTTGCTTTGGCGTAGGAAACATCTAGAACCAGGTACTCACTATGAATCTAAGCAAGATTCATAGACTTAATAAAAATAGTTCCAAATTGTGACATACAGATGGAGAGGGATTAGAATAAGAAATACACTAACATAGAACCACATAGTTAGCCATTTGTTTCCCAAAGAGGAATGAAACAAAGAATTTGTGTTCAGTTCTTTCTGATAGGAAAATCCCTTAGGAAGATTTGAAATAAATCATAAGGACCAAAGTTCATGTGAAAGTCATTAGTTTGCTCATGTATGTTTGGAAAGTGGCTAGAAAATCACAGCTTTGGCTTTTACAAAATCAGTTTTGTTTTGTTTTGTTTTGTTTTTTTAAAAAAAGATTTTTAGTTCGTTCTGTCTAACTGGAAACACACTCAACTAGAATTTCAAGTGTTAAAGGTGCACCCACAATGTAGTGTCTTCTTGACAAAGGTAGACATTGTATTAGTGGAAAATTGGAGTATAGTGTAATAGTTTTACCCACAAAGAATAAGCCAGAGCTATTTCAAAATGATAAAAATCTGAAATTGGATATTTAAATATGGCTAAATGAAGGCTTCTAAAAGCATGTGGAAGCATTCTAACCATATTTTCATCCTGCTGCATATTAAAGTAGAAAATATTCAATAGCTGCGTGATTTAAATGATATATTTCTGCTATGAGCATATGTGAAGGAGAAAGTTGCATTTAGAATCAATTATCCAAAATTCAAATGATGTAGAGTTTTGTTTGTTAAAAGCCCAATTTCAAACAAGCAAATTTCTAACTGTAGTGAGATTCCTTTTGATATTGTATTTGTATTTGAACTGAGGAAAAAGGCATTTCTGGCTATTAATTTATCTTTCAGGAGTGGAGTTAATTTTTTTAGTTTATACTTCCTTTCTTTTAATAAGCTAAAGGAAGGATGTTACTTGGATCTGAGAGTAAAACCTATGCACCCCTAAGACACATGGTTGTCCATTGGGTTTGAGGATAAAAATCACACCCCCAACATCTGTGTTAATCACAGTGATACTCATCTTGTGGTACCTAGGAAGTAAGATAAGCCTTGTATAATATTGCTTTATATATCATTCTTTCCAGAAAAATCACTGAAACGTATTACAAAGAATATTTAGAAAACCTAAAGAGAGACTTGGCAATGACTGAGTCTAAATGAAGAAAAAAGAAAATCCCATTGGATGGTAATGAACTGTTTAGTTAATAGATAAGAAAAAGTGACATTAGAAAAGTGTATTGGGTTGTTTGGATTTTCATCTGCTTTTGCAGACCTCATAGTAGCTTCACTTGACAAGATCCTTCCATTTCAATGTCTCTTTGTGCAACACAAAGAGAATCTTGATTGCTATGATTGCGAAAGCAAAAAACCACAAATTGAGTAGTTTTATTTTAGAATTTATTCTTCTAAAAATCTAGAGAAGCCTAAAACTAGTGTCCATGCTCCCTCCAAGACTCTGTGTGAAAGCTTCTCTTATCTTCTTCCAGCTTTGGCTTGAAAGTCTCTGGTGTAATGGGTGTGCTGGCAGGTGTCCAAGGGGTTGCCAAGCTCATTCCCTGGTATAGAATTGAGTGATCAGAAAAGACAAAACTGAGCTGGAAAGAGAAGGAAAACTAGAGCACTAGTCTCCCTAAGGCTGGAAGTCCACAAAACAGACTCTAGCATGGGTGTTTTATAGTGTCCCTGGGTCCTCCTCCCCACCCCACATTGGTCCTGTTTAGATACTCACCTCATGCCTTCATGATGTTCCACATTAGAGTTTTCAGGCAACAAGAAGCTGCCATCTCAGGGATCCTGCCTATGATCTCCCTACCTACCTATGTTTCACTAATCCTCCTTTACCTGAAAACATCTTTGTAACTCCATCACTCTAATCTTTATCTCTAGCAACATGTCTAGCTTTTCTTTTGAATATGTTTTCTCTCTTATTTTTTTCTTGCAAGGGTACTGGTGTTATTGGATTAGAGCCCATTCTCATGACCATGCCTATATCTGCTGAAACATTATTCCAAGAATAATCATAATTACAGGTACCAGCATATTCTATACAACTTACAGAATTATCTATTATATACCCATGCTTTTTGTTTAAATGACTATGTTTATTGGGCGTATAGCAAGCAAAAGTAAGAGAGGCAGTGAGTGGCAAGTCAAGAAGAATAAATGATAGCAAGATAGCATCAAACTGGGTGCTTGCAAAATCTAGCAGATGCAACCCGACTAGCCCAACTGAGAAATCCAATGAAATCAAGAGCTTACAGATACCCAGCCCCTCCGAAGGAGCCAGCTGGAGTCTTCACTAAGAGCTTGCAAACAAATAACAGCAGAAAGGTAACATCATCAAACTTGGCACTCTAAATGTGCAGCAGGGAAGAGCAGCAAAGCCCTGCTAACACAGTCTCCCTGGAGATTCTAATGGAGACTTCCCAACAGAGCAGAGCGGCTCTCTGTGATGAACTTTGCCTTCTCTTTCTCACTGCAGCCATTTCTATACCATGGAGTAAACAATAGCAATCATAATTGGGAATGATTTATCTTCAGCTGTTCTCACTGTTCTCCATGTTTTCACGTTGGAGCTGTTTCCTTGGTCTTCTTTCTCCATATTGCAAATATGGGGTGAGGGTAACTCATCGCTGGATATGAGTTTAGAGGTTACTTAAATATGCTAGGGTCTGGGATAAACGAACACACCACTTTCAGCAAACTTAAACAGCACATGGCAATTTGCCAATATAACTTACAATGTAATGTACAGGGTTTAGGACTTTAATATTCCCTTTTAGTGCAAAGGAATTCAAACTATAATAAAAGCTTAGACCAAAGGGGGAGAAAGTGAAAAATATAATAATTTTCAGTCCAGAAATAGTAGGCACTTTTAGAGGCCTGGAGAATTATAGGGATGTTCTAATAAGTTCCTAGCCACAGTGAATAATTATAATTATTAAGTAGAGGTGGTTGGTTAGGGGAGAGGAATTGGTCCTACACCCCTAACCAATTTGAAATAGTATAGACATTACAAACACAGAGAGACCATGATGGGGCCATTAAGAAATACACATAGGAACCAAATAAAAACTGGCTATTCCTTACAGTGAAAGAGGGACATGTTACATGTCACCTCCATGCTTCAGTTTCTTTGGGTTAATTGGAGCTGATAATAAGCCAGGACTATTGTGACTAGGGGAATAATGCCCTGTGTGGGAGCATGTAGCTTTTCAAGTATTAAATCACCAACTAAAGCCCTCTAATGGCCAAGAGAGAGAGGAGAGAGGAGGAAAATATGCAATTTCAGGAGTTAAATGTTTGATGTGATTTGTGCACAGAAATATACTCTAGGGAACTTCAGATTCCAGTAAAGACCCAGTAGATGAATGGAAGCCTCTGTCCATTGAGCAGTGCCTGGAATTTATTCAGCAAGGGAACACGTGCTTGGCGCCTGACTCTGTTGTGATTTTTTAATGTCCTCGTCTTATGCCTTTGCATTTCCCCCTCATACATGGGTTTATTCTGTCAGTGGGATTAGTGCCTAATGGGAAATAACAGGTCTCTCTATGGGTTTGACCTTGCAAAAACTTAATTAAATGACAGTAATTATCAGAGTGCTATTAACTTTGAAGCGTTCAAGACTTGCATCCCACTCCAGAGAGTTTGCTGGAATTTAATTTTCACACATGCATAAACATTTTTTTTTAAGAACGAAAATATTCAAACCTCCAGTTGTGTATGTACATATCTGTACAAGTGTATTTTATGCATCTGAGCATGTGCCGTGTGTGTGTGTGTGTGTGTGTGTGTGTGTGTGTGTGTGTGTGTGTGTGTGAGTTGCTGAAACTTGCATGCTGCCAAATGTATACTTTGACTCTGTAGTTAAAATTTTGTCTCATGTAAATTATTGAGGAGTCCAAACTCTGGTTTGAACCTGATCTCAATGGATGAAAATGTGTCTCTGTAGATTTTCTATGCGGAATTTATAAAGTCTCCTGTTGTCTCTATATCTAGGTCTAAGCCAATGTGGCCTCTGTCCTTTGTACTGAACATATAGCAGGCAGCTGTGGGGTGGGGTGGGATGGGGTGGGGTGTGTGGAAGGAAATTTTCTCTGGTGTCTGTATCCAAGCAACGAGTTCACTTCTTTTTTGCTCCAAGACTAATTCTGACTTAAGTAACATACTTTAATCATTTTATTCCAAATATTTACCTTCCTTTCTCTGAACAATTTTTATTGCTATTAATTGATTTTTAATTGATACATAAAAGGAAAAAACCACACATTAATGATCTAGCATATGTTTTGCATCATTCATACATTATGAAATTATTCAATTAGTTAGGTTGAAGCTACATACCTACTCAAATACTTACTATTTCTTATTTCTTTATGGCAAAAACAATACAAAATTATCTATCTCTCTCTCTCTCTCTCTCTCTCTCTCTCTCTCTCTCTCCTTAAATACAAGACAGAATTCTACAGTGATTTTTTTTTGTTTATTATTGACATGAGTTGATAGTTTTTTATTCTTATGAAAGTTTTATTCTTCCTTCTGTCAAAGTCTGGTCTCATTATTTAGAATAAAGCATAGTAAAATGGAATCAGAAGATTCAAAACAATGAAAGCCAAAGGGGAAACTGGGCACAATTACTTATTGTCTTTCCCACACAGGGGAAGAACAGAGAAGGATGAAAGACTTATCAGAAGTCAATAACATTTTTTCCAATTTTTATTAGATATTTTCTTCATTTACATTTCAAGTGTTATCCAGTAAGTTCCCTAGACCCTCCCCCATCCCCGCCCTGCTCCCCTACTCACCCACTCCCACGTCTTGGCCCTGGCGTTCCCCTCTACTGGGGCATATAAAGTCTGCATGATTAAAGTCTGCATGACCAAGGGGCCTCTCTTTCCAATGATGGCCAACTAGGCCATCTTTACAGTGATTGTTTTTTTTTTTTTTTTTTTTTTTTTAAAGTCTTTGGATTTATACATCAGTACAATGCTAATAGTGTGTAATGGAAATAATGGGTATTACCAGATAACACATTGCCAAGCACACACCAGTAGACATAGTCAACATTGCAAGCTATAACTTTTTAGCCTAGATTTCCTAAGACCGTTTTATGATAAAATGATAAGGTAAAATACTAAAATATTTACCTATAGCCCATTATTCAAAAGTTTGTAAATATTTACATTAACTTAGATCAGAAATATTTCCACAATCAAATGAAACAAAATCAAAGACATGACAATTTGAAATCTTTTGTGTAGTATCTTATTGCTAGACCACAATGCCACAGTGGTTTTTCTTTTCCCTTCCTTCCTTCCTTCCTTCCTTCCTTCCTTCCTTCCTTCCTTCCTTCCTTGCTTCCTTCTTTCCTCCCTCCCTCTCTCCCTTCCTCCCTTCATCCCTCCTTCCTTCTTTCCTTATCTCCTTTCTTTTTTTTCTGTTTGTTTGTTTGTTTGTTTGTTTTTTAGAAAAGGTTTCTCTGTATAGCCTTGGCTATCCTGGAACTCACTCTGTAGACCAGGCTGTCCTCAAATGAACTCAGAGATCTGCCTGCCTCTGCCTCTGAGTGCTAGGATTAAAGATGTGTGCCACCACCATCTGGCTCACAATGATCTTGTAGAACAATCCCCAAATATCTGTATGTTGCTGGTATTATTAGGATAAAATCCTGGGTACTGACAGACTAACAAGTAAGGCTTAACCACTCATCTTTCACAGACCAATTAAAGAGGGAAATTAATGTGAAAAGTAGCCACATTTGAGAATAGGAACAAAGAGTTTCAGTAGCTACCCAACCAGTCTGTCTTTGGGATCTTGGCGTGAGGTTCAGGATTAGGTAAGGGGTTCTAGTGGTGGTATAGTCTCATTTGTCCCTGACCCTTCATTAACCTGGCTTCAGTATTTCCTGTGAAGTCAGCAGGGAAAGTATAATTTTCTTTCTAGGAGTTAGGCCCCCACTCTGATCACAACCTTCAGCCCTTTTATTTTCCTATTGTGAGTTTCCTATAGAAATTGCAATTTTAGAGTGTCCATAGTTTCAGTAGTCTGATAGGCAAAGGGACGGTCCCAAGTATTTCTTTATGATATCTTCATTTCTACCAGAATGGTACAAGAGAAGCATTAACTCTGTCAATTCCAGTGTTATGAATTTGGGCTTGGGCATCTCCACAGTCACTGCGTTCAGCAGTGGTACCTGCTTGCCTTTACACGTGAGCTGGTTTGCTAATATTCTCAAATTTATGAAAGGTGTGGCTTAGTCAAGTTTTAACTTTCCTTGAAATTCACCTCTGTTTTCCCTAAAACTATTTGAACTGTATGTCTACTATACATTTGCTTACTGTACATTTGCCACAGGCTAAAGGATTTGAAAGGACCAAAAATTTGAAGTGTAGTCCACAGTTGTTGTTTTTTTTTTTTTCCAATTTAGCATATCTATCTCATCTGGAAACTTTAAGCATTTGTGGGAGAGTAGTGTCCAATATTTGAACCCCTCACAGTGATGGAAGAACCCTAGTACAAAGCAAAGCTTAGGCCAGTGTCAAGTGTATGGGAAGACACACAATGATAACAAAAACCAAAGACAGTCAGTGCAGCGGGGACTCATAGTTCCCTCTGTCACTTTATTGATTTTAAATATGCTGTTTTCTCCATCATAAGTATTCCAAAATATTTATACATTTAAAGTCATTATAATGAAATAGTCCACCACAAAGAACACTGCATATTTTGCACCGAGTGGGCTACAAGTGCTAAGAAGGCTTTGTTTCTAAAAATGATTGTCTTCTGCACAGGGTGTAATACCCACGACCTGACTTTATTTTGCATTCAGCCTTCATTAATATGTTATCACCCCTACAGGGGTCAAAGAGTAAATGTTTTTAGTTTAGTTTTATCAAGTGGAATGCTTATATCTTCCCATAACAATTGAGTACACATGTGCTCTCTTTTACCATTACTCCTCCGTAATCTTACCTCTATTCCCAATGAATTTACTATCTTTTGCTCAGACCTATTAATCAGAATGGCTAGTGTAGTAGGTGGATGCCTTTATAAGTCTAAGGCTTTTGAAGGCCAGTCTCTTCTCATAAAGTCTGGTTCCTCTTCAGAGCCGTCACTTCTCTTCTGACACACAACATAACTATCACATATGAAGGCATATGTGATGATGAACTCCTATAAGCCCTGCACTTGAGAAACACTGTCATATGCTAGGTATTATAAAGCAGTTATGTCTTCCTGTTCAACTTCTCTGTCTGTTTCTCTGATAAATACCATGATCAAAAGCAACTTGGGGACGGCAAGGTTGACTTGGCTTACAGTTCCCAATGACAGTCTTATTATTAAGGAAATCTATAGCTGAAAGTCAAGGCAGGAACATGGAAGAACAAGGAGGAAAACTGAAGAGAGACCAGAGAGACACTGCTTACTGGATTACTATCCAATGCCTGGCTAATGTGTTTTCGAAACCCAGGACCACCAGTCTAGTAATGGCACAGCCCAAATCAGGCTGGGACCTCCCACATCAATCATCAATCAAGAGATGGTCCCACAGCGTTACTTACATGCCAGTCTGTTGGGGGCAATTCCACAATTGAGGTCCCTTCTTGCCAGATGAACCTAGCTTTTGTCAAGTTGACAAAAACCTAACCAGCACACCTCCTTTGTTTTGCAACTGCCCTAAACAGACAGGAAAATAGACGGTTCTCAAAGCTAATCTGTGAAAACAATCTAACTTACTTTGCTAGCTTTCTGCCATACGCATTGACTTCAAGAAACTTTTGTCTTCATTTTAGACATTTCTTTAGACATTGTCACAAAGTATTGACTCTCTGATGTAAGCTTAAGCATCTCACAGGGGTTTATCCCACATTGAGTCTTTTTAGTGACTCCCATGAATGGGCAACCTCTCCAGATGAGACTATTATACTAAATCAAAGGGGAAATCATGGGCTACAATTCAACTTTCCCGGTTCTTCCAACCACTTGTGATATCTAAACTCAACTAGATTCCCTGCACAGGGTCTCCTCTATCCCCCCACACAGATGCAGAACTCCATAGTCTTGCTTCAGCATCCTATTAGTGCCTGGCATCCCTTGAAGGTTCTTTTGTCATTTGCTTTTTTCCCCCATCATGGCACAAAGTCTGATCAAATGGAGGATTTGTTTTGCCCATTTTGCTCACCAGTGAATCCTCAGTGTGCAACTCAAGTCCCTGCTCAGGGTATGTGCTTATGGCAGCTATGAGTGTAAACTTCAAAACAGGAGCTAATATGCAGAATCAATCATTTTGAAGGTGAGAGGAGAAAAGAAGCCATAATCATGATTATGATTTACTGACCACCCACTAAAACTAATGCATTCAGCCTAGAAAATCTCATTCTCACATGGGCTCTGTCACAGCTCCAAATAGCCAAGAAAAACCTGAACTCTTCTCTATTTTATGACAAAAACATGTTCCTACGAACATGGTATGCAAATATGGGAAAGAATTCAAATGTTCCCTGTAGAATACCAAAGGATATTCCCTGTATAATTGAAGTTTTCACATGACTCTGTAAATTTCTTTTTTCTTTGGGGCTGGTTTCCTACAACATTCTTTATTTGCAGTGGTAGAAATATACAAAGAAATTTATTAGCCTACAAAACATGGAACCCATTAGGAGGTTCCTGCTTTAAAGCAGGTCCAATCTGGTCCTCTGGTTAAGACAACAAGACTTGGGTTTTCTCTTCATTTTCATACTTCATACCCTCAGTCTGGCAGAATGGGAGTTCCAGCTGCTCCAGTCCGGCAGAATGGGAGTTCCAGCTGCTCCAGGCATTACAGCTTCTCTCTCATTTTAGTGGAAAGAAGAAGTTTGTTTTCCTGGAAGCCAAGGCCGCTGCCAGCCCATATGGTTCATTTGTGCAAATTAGCAGATACCTCTTGCTCCAAGAAATCATCAAAGTAAATCCAGGATTTATTTATCAATAAAATTATTGAAACACGCACAAAACAACATAGAAGTCATCACTGGAAATCATGGAGGATGTACAATTTGTCAGCGAAATGAAGAACTCAAAGACATGATTATGTGCTAATTTTTAAAAACTTGTAATGTCTCCCTCTGAGGAAAGCATACTCTATTGTTATTAGAGTTTTTTGTGCCAACAAACCGAATGTTCAGGTTTACTGTCTTTCCAGCTTTCGTGGAAACTTGAGGAAGTTTTTGTTTTAATTCTTAGAAGCCAAGGTCTTGACTGGAGATAAGTATCAACAAAGTTAAATCCAGGTTGAATATTTTTAAATAAAATATTTGAGTCACCTGTGACAATAAGCATCTGTAACTGCAGCATCCGAGAGTCTGAGACAGGAGGATCAGAACTGGAGACCAGCCCGACTCCAGCATCTGAGAGTCTGAGGCAGGAGGATCAGAACTGGAGACCAGCTCGGACTATATCATGAGACCTAGAGCCAAAAAGTCTAAACAAACAAGCATGGGATTTTTAGACAGGAGATTATTACTGTGAATATTTGACTACTTTATCAGAAATGTTTCTAAATGTAGAGAGATTATGTATGTGATGCTCTTACTGAGTCGCAGTGCTTCCCTCTCTAGTCTAGAATTGTGTTTCTTGGGTCACTTCAGTTTATAGTTTTGATGGTTGAAATAGTCTGTGTTCATTATGGCTTTACAGATCTTATTCTCATTTTCAAATTCAGTTCTGGATCATAGGTGGTGTGATCACTGGATTTATGTTTGAAATAAGTAATGTTTCCATTCTGGAGAAGTCAATGACAACATATATATATATATATATATATATATATATATATATATATATATATATATATATTACATAAATCTTTAAAACTTTGCTTCATTTTTCTCCTGCTTTTGGTGTGTGTTCATGCATGCATGTGTGTGTGTGTGTGTGTGTGTGTGTGCTCTCAAGTATCATTTGTGCACGACTTCTGATAGTTATGGCTAAAGAACTATCATTCTTTAAAATATCATATCAAATTAAAACTAAGCAAATACACATGGAAACAAATCATTTTGAGAGCGTAGCATCATCTGCCCTCTGTAGTCCACTCTGGAAGCTCCTTGCTCACAATCTCCTGCTACATGTTACTGTGTGTGTTTGCCATTGCATCCGGTAGCACAAATATGGCTCGTTCAACACAACTTCCTTAGAACCAGTCTTTACTTTTACCCACTTGAAAATTGTTCTACCATGACAAGTTTCTTAAAACTAAACATCTTAATTCCATCTTCCATAAAGCTTGTTCAAATAGTACATATACTATTGTATGCTTAAGTAGAAAAGGTTATAATGAAATAAGAAAAAAATATCAAACTAAGACATCATAGTATGAGCGCTGCTCCTCAATTGTAAGAGCCGTTTGCAGTAAGGAACCTGGATATCTGTATACAGCTCTCATGAAAGGAGTAAAACACGATGCAGTCCTTAAGGTCCTTGTCCCTAATGGGGCAGTCTTGGGCATTTGCCTACATGACTCACTGTGAGGAGGCTTTCAATCTTAGTCTGGGCTTTGCCACTCCTATCAGGTCCTGGTAGGACTAAAATCAGCCTGCATAAAATCCAATGGGCTATGGGTGAAAGTGTGTTTTCTTTTGAAAATTAGGTTACTAATGTTAGCCTGAAGAAATGACAAAAATACCTGTACTTTTGACCCCAAACACATAGACCTGTAAGAGGAGTCCTCTCCTCCACCATTGAAAAAGCAGTAATTCCTCTCAGAGTCTGAACCACCAACCAAAGAACATACACTGGGCCTAGGCCTCCCCTCTCATATGTAGCAGATGTGCGGCTTGGTCTTCATGTGGGTTCTGAACAGCTAGAACAGGGGCTATCCCAAAAGCTGTTGCCTCATGTGGGATGTGTTCTTCTAGCTGGGCTGCCTTGTCTGGAAGGAAGTGCCTAGCCTCACAGAGACTTGAAGTGACAGGGCTGAGAGGTAGGGAGAGGGGGATACCCAAGGAGCTCCTGACCCACTCAGAGGAGAAGGGAAGGAGGGGGTAGGGGAAGGATTGTTGGAGGGGGTGACTGGGAGTGGGCAGTGAGGGGAATGTAAAAAAAAGTAAAAAATTAAATTAAAAATAATTAAACAGATCTCAGAGAAAAACATTTTTAAAAAAAGAAAAGAAAAGAAAAGGAAAAGGAAAAGGAAAAGGAAAAGGAAAAGGAAAAGGAAAAGGAAAAGGAAAAGGAAAAGGAAAAGAGCAGTAATTCTACCGCACCTGCCTGGCAACTTATAGGGAGCTATAGTGACTCCTGCCCTCCTTATAGGTTTCTCTAAGCTTGAGAGTTGCTGTTGCTCCATTTGGGGTTAATTGTTGCCTTTTCTATGACAGCCTGTGAGAGGTAGTTAAGAGGAAAGAACACCTGGCCCAATTAGACAGCAGTATTTGACATGTGAGTGAGTCACTGGTGTACTACTCTTTACAAACCTCAAACAGGAACACCTGGTCCTGTCCATGGGGAACGCTGTCGCATGGTCTGAACTAGGTTTTATGTGAATGTTTATCCAGAAAGGGAATTGACACCTGCCACTTTGCAGTGGAGTTATGGAAAACCACAGCAGCAGCATCTACTTATCCATGTCACCCCCCCAGGACCCTTCAGGATCACATGCCATTTATAGTCTAGAAACTATTGTCAACCACATATCCAGGTACGGTTTTGGCAGTGTTTCCTCTTGATAAGACTGGTTTCTGAAAAAAAGAAAGCATCATTCTGAAGTATTTATACATGTGTATATATGTACACACATACACACACACATTCATACATGCATACACTTCATACATTCTCTGGCACTCACTTTTGTGCATACATACATGCATACATACTCACACATACACTTTGTTTTACACACACACACACACACACACACACACACACACAGAGAGAGAGAGAGAGAGAGAGAGAGAGAGAGAGAGAGAGTTACTATTTCTGTTGTCTACCAGTCAATAAATGGGATACTTTTAACTTAGAGTGGGGCTTCATTTGTGGTTTCTGCAATGACTTCCATATTCAAAATATCTTTGCTTCAGCATTGCAGAGCCTGACACATGCTATGAAATTGCTCCATTTGTATTGAAATTTAAATTTTCTCTTGAAATGTATGACCTATTGCTAGGGAGGCTCCCCCTGCCTCCTGCCTCTTGACCAAACAGTGAAAGCTGCAGCCCTGAGGAGACAGACCATGGGTAGTTACAGTCCAAGGTTTGCCTGAAGAAGTTTGTTAAGCCTTGCCAAACTCTTGAATCTTCTTGAGTTTTAGAATGGTTGAACAAATACAGGCTATACTATGTACAGGCCAATGTAACTAGGAAAAAAGAAATCACACAAAGGGCATTATTAAAGAGATGTGACTCTGATGAATCATTAAATTATTAAAATTATTATCCCAGAAAGTATTAAAATGCAAACAATTACTTAAGACAAAAAAAAAAAAAACAGGTAAGCTGAGATTTTCATGATAGGTAGACTATGAACCTGGGTGCCCTTTGCCAGAGCCAACGAACAATGAGATTTTATGGTATCTGGCTAGAAGGTGATGATAAGAAGGCTGTAGGTTATTGAATTCAATCCATTCCACAGACAGTAATGTGTGCTTGCCTGATTCTGCCCTGCACATTCGCTGTGGAGGTTCCTCTTCCCCTCCCGCCTTGAGTTCAGCAAGGCATGGAGCTCTCCTACTTTAATTGAGTTGTGCCTGGAATATCTTGGAAGTTTTTCAGACATAGAGAAAATGGTTTGGAATTTAATTAATGATGATTCTTATGAATTCGATCCCTACTAATTTCTCCTAAAGACATATTACTCGATTCATTTCATTAGAATTATTTTATGGGGCTGGAAATTGAACCTATGTCCTTGTGCATGATAGGCAGGTTCTCTACCACTAAGCCACAGCGTTACCCCTGAATGCACCCGAGTATTTTTATGGTCAGCATATACTGCTGTAAAATTCAAAAATTTTCACAAATGTCCCTTAAAGAGATCTCTACGCAAACTTCCAACGAGCGTGGAATCTGGCAAATCAAATCACTTTAATGAACCACAGCAAACAGCTCATGTTGAAACAGCTGTAAGCACAATATGCAAATCATGTTTATGAGTCGCTCATGCTCCAGAGAGAACGTCTTTCTATGACTCCTTTTATTATTTACAGCAGTTTTGAAATTGAATTTTTGTCAACATTGACAGATGCCATTCACGTTAATACTGGGATGGATGAATCCGGAGAAGGCTAAGCATATGCAGAGAGCTTGTGTCTGGGAGTTGATAATGTGGGTTGACAAATGGGTTTAAGAATATCAAGGCATTTCTGAGCAATCGACAAAATTCACCCGAGGTCTATGGTAACTGTGAGGGGGAAGGCTAGAGGAATATGAATGAAGAGAAGGGAAAGCCAGTGCTCTGGAGAGCACCGTCTATAATGAAAGCATGACAGAGGATGATTAATTATATTCCAAAGACAGATAATTCCCAGAGAATGTGGCTGTGATAAAAAGTTTCTAACCTTTCCAGTTGTAATTAAATGAGGGACTCACTAATCTAAGGCAAGTGAAGACTATTTCATTGCAGAACTGTCCTAATGCTCCTGTGGAAATGGGTTAGTTTAAATATGCATGCCATGGCCTGCAATGTGAAGTTGACAACCTGACAGTAACCCTGGAAGGCCAGGAAGGAGGGTCACCCCACCAGCAGGAAGCTCTTCCCTGAGAGATGATCAGAGTGGTTCAATAACACAACAGAGGCTTGGCAAATTCACTTGCCTTAAATGTATCTCAGAATTTATCTTCAGCTGGAAAGGAAACAGAAACGAACAATCCACATCCAGTGCTGTTTCATGTTGCTGTAGATACCAATCTTACATTGAATGTGCCTCTAATGCTATTTAGATTTTTCTTAATGTCCTCCTGCCTGTTAAGAGTCTGACTTCGTGGTCTGGGCTTTTTCACTCTGCTTTTCTTTAATATTTCCTTCCAGACAATAAGAAGCAATGTTGAAAATATTGTGGCTTCTCTGAGGCAGTTTGAATGCTTTCCTTAGAGCCTTTTTTCCATTGGGTATTTATTGATTGGTCTGTACAAACCCAAAATCATTTTAGGTCCTAGTGACTCCCTGTTGGCTCCAGTGTCTGACACATACATAGGGCCAGTCTCAATAGATGGATGTGCTGGAGGAGGAATACTTGAAGTATATGAGTACTTGAACTTTGTGGTTTGGGCTCATCTTGGTCCACATATCTAATATATGAAGAAAAGAAAACGTAATTACTGAGTGAATGTTTCTAAAGTGTTTTGATGGGGGGAAACATTGTCATATGCATTTATTATCTCTGACTATATTTTATCAGTTTGAGGAGATGGTGCTATATGTACAATTCAGACCCAGAAAATATATTTGATAAAAAGCTACTAACCTTCCCATTTGTAATTAAATATTCACAGATCTGAGCTGAGTCATTACTGTTTTGCTCCATAACTGTACTAATGCAGATGGAGCTGGGATATTTCAAATATACATCTTAGTCTTGGTTGGTTACTTGTAAGATAGAAAAAAAAAGGAAAGAAAAGTCAAACAAAGCATGTATCAGTTGGGACATCAATAATTTTATGTGGAATATTAAAGGAGATGGCTGATTGGGAAGAATTAAATAAAAGAACTCCAATGGCTTACTGGAAAGATTGCTGATTTTTGGGTATAGTAGCAGGCATTAGATGTATTATAATAGATCATACTTTATGTTAATTTTTTAAAGAGTCTACAGTAATTCCTCCCCCCAAGTGAAATGTTATCAAATCATAAATTAGTAAAATCTTATTAGAGAATGCTTCATTAAGGAAGAGTTACTTTGTCTCAAGGTGTAAGAATACTTGCTATCAAAGCAAGAGGACCTAAGTTCAAATGCCCAGTAGCTACATGAAAGCCAGATGTGTCAGCCCAGCAGTAGAGGAGAGGCATAGAGAACTAGACCCTGGGATCTCACTGAGCAGCCCTCCTAGCCCAAAGGTGGAGCTCCAGACTCTCCCTCTCAAAAAGTAAGGACAGTGGTAGATGATCTGTGGTCTCAGCTTGGACCCTCTCAGTTTTCACAGCCAAAGATAATTCTTTCTGAGGCTACATACCAGTGATAATGTTTTTCTATATACCCTCTGCTTCCAGAACACAGCTGAAGGGCTAGCTTATAGAGAGAGAATGTCACCAGTTCTGACTGTGGTTGACTGTCCTTGAGTCATTATATGTTGAAACTCAGAACCTAAAAATGATAAAGGGATAACACATTAGTAGCTATTTATTTGTAGAATCAGAAGCCATTGAGGTCTAAGGGATTTCCAAAGTCATGGACTGGGCTGCCTTGGCTTACTGCAAAGGACAGACCCATTCCCCAAGACACAGGGTGGAGTACCACCTCACGTGCAGTGTCACGGTCCGGGCTCGGATCCAGTTCTCCTGCCTTTCCTTCTAATTCTATACTATTTCGATTCGTTTTTGTGTTTTTCTTCCTCGTTGAACATTATTTTGCTTCTTGTTGCCATTAGGAATTATACAAGGGTGTGAGTATCTTCCTTATACCGTTTGAGAAATTTGTTTTACATGAAACCTTGTTCTTTCTTCATAATTGCTTAAAAGATTTGGATGTAATCTGTTCTAAGCAGGCTTACTGTATGAAAGTTAATTGAATTTAAACCTTTTGAATGATGATCTTCAATAAAAATGCATTGTATAATGTTCCTGTTAATAAAGGAATGGAAGCCAATAGTGTAAATTCATAGCTAGAAAACAGAATCCACAACACTGGCAAATGCCCACTGAGTTTTTAAAAGATTTATTTTATTATTTTAATTTGTGTGAGTGAATGAATGTCCCCTGTGTTGGGATGCCTATGGAAGCTAGAAGAAGACACAAACCCACTGAATCTAGGGTTACAGGTGCTTGTCAGCGATAAAATATGGGTGCTGGAAACTTAACTTGGGTTCTCTAAAAGAGCAGCAAGTGCATTTATAACCACTGAGCCACCTCTCCACTGCAAGGATCCACTTAGAGGAATTACTGCAATTCAGACATCCCAGAGCATTGTGTGTTATTTTATTCTCTCTCACCAGCACTTCTTAACAACACCCATTCAAGAACAGTTGATGTGCTCTGGATCCCTTTAAAAATACTGGAACAACTCTGTTCATTTTAATGGCACATAAGAGGTAGCAGAGAAACTGATTAATCCCACAAAGAGACTAATCACTGCATATAACTTCCGCACTTAGTAAAGTCAGCTTCTTGGCTATGGCTTTTCAAGTTAAGGTTGAGCACTGACCTGTAGTTGATGCTGCTGAAGCTGAGTCGTGTTGTTGTATTGAAAGGAAATCTGGTCAACAGAAGAAGATACCATCAGAGAGAGAGGGGGGGGGGGAAAGAAGGAAGAAAGGAAAGAAGGAAGGAAGGAAGGAAGGAAGGAAGGAAGGAAGAGAGGAAGGAAGGAAGGAAGGGAGGAAGGAAGGAAGGAAGGGAGGGAGGAAGGAAGGAAGGAAGGAAGGAATTGTATAAGCATTGTACAGTTTAAGTATGTGTCAACTTGGCGCATTATCAGCAGATCCAAGGCTTGTGGACTCCCTTCTGCAACTTTCACCCTTAGTTTAGAAGCTTCTATCGTCAGCAACTGATGCTCAAAGAGGGAACTCATTCAGTGCTGCTCAATATTCTAAGAATAAGCGACTCCTCAGTGTCCATCTTCAATCCAGATGTCTAGGCTGCCCCCTCCCCTACTCACACTCAGAGCCCAGGAAACAGTACAGAAAGGCTGAAAGGACTTTGGGAGCTAAAGTATGGGGAGAAATGTGATGGAGCGCCATCTTCTGGCTACACTGTGGCCATTGCAAGCACCACACAGCAGCCATGACTGCCTACAGAGAAGTTGCAAATAAGGAATTGGGAATGGAGCATGAGACTAGTGTTGCCTCTAGTTGGAAAGAAGAAGTTCCACAGGAGTGGGGAGGAGGTGAAAGGGGCAGTGGGGGTGAATATGATCACAATGTATTGTATAGAAATACGATATTGTCCAGACCAATAATTTTTAAAAGATAAGAAGAAGGCAGGGGATACATCTCAGTGGTGCAATGCTTGCACAGGAAGTATGTGGTCCTAAGTTCACTGCAAAGAATTAAAAATCAGTGCAAAGGTGAACTAACTCAACGAGCATAGTAAATGGTTACAGGCAAATATGACATGAGCAATGTAGCTGCAAGCCGCTAGAACAATAACTCAGCCAGTGGCTATGGTAGAAACATCTAAAGACAGGTCTGTCTTGACTGAGGCATAGGGTTTGGGTGGGGGTTACTAGCACCTAGTAGGTAGAATACTGTATCACTCAGGACTACCTGGTTTCCAGCAAAAGCATTCTCTGTCCCCAAAATGTCAATGCCATGAAGTCAAGGCTATATGCTATATCCACATGCTGCCCAAGTGACCCACTGCTCACATTATTCAGATCCTGTCACCTAACCCACAACACCAATGTAAATGACTGTTACCACTGAGGACCCCAATGAAGTTAAACCCATTTCTAGCTTTTTTAGTACAGCCAGTAAAAATCACTTTTTCTAACCCTAGCCTCGAATTGATTCATCATGCTCAAAACTGACTGTTTTCTTTTCTTCAAAGTTCAAAAGAGATGTGTCTGTATTAGAGGGATTGAATCTTTCATTCCAGTTTAGTATTCCAAAGATGGAAGACACTGGCTAAGCCTTGACTCGGATCTAATTTATCCTGCTGAGCTACTTAAAGTCTTCATTATCATAAAAATAATTGGTTATTTTCATAGTAAGACTACAATGGTTGTTCGCTTTGATACAGCTTGTAATGAGAATATTACTGAAGCTACATTTCTTCTAAAAGGATGATTTTTTACCTGAGTACTTCATTACAATGTGTGTATGTGTGTGTGTGTGTGTGTGTGTGTGTGTGTGTGTGTGTGTGAGGGGTTGTGTGGATATGGGAGTGTTTGCCTTTGTGTGGTGTGTATCAAGCTGTTCAACAAACGCTTCTGTTGAAGAAGTATAATATTTCAATTCTCTTCCTTGAGCAAAACAAATTATTTGAATCATGGTGTTAGGTTATACAAATAAAAATAAAAATTGAAATACTATTTTGGCATCCTTCCTGAGGTGGCAGCTTCAGAGCAGGGGTTGAGGATGTGATCGCAGGATGACTCTTTGGCTCCTCGCATAATTTAGAAAGATCAAGGCCATGGTCCCTTAGTCTGTCAGCCTGCAGATCCACCAGCTACACTATACCTGCTCTGCTTGGAGCAGCAAGGGGCTGTCTGCTGCTCACAGTCCTGTCCCAACTGCTGAGCACAGTGGAGGGGATCAGCAAACAGGAAACCCTGATAGAATCGGGAAGGAATTGTGGAAGGGAAGAGCAGAGAGTGTCCACGCTAGGGCATCCTGCTGGGAAGGCCTGCTGGAGTTCCACTTTCTCATGCTGGATTCTGAAACTCAGGACTTAGACCACCTCCTCCCACAATCTTTCTGACCCAGGTCTGTGTCTCCCTGCTATTATTGATATCTATTACAATTTTCATTTTAGTTTCAAATCATTTTTCCTCACTTCTGTTACTAATCCTCTGACTAGAGTCAGGACTCAAAGATTCTTCTCTAGAATCTGACTTCACTTTCTGAGGCAGGAACTGGGACAGAGAAAGCATGTTCCCCAAGAGTAGATATATCCTTAGAAGGGACTATAGTCTTCTGACATAACATGCTTTCTTTTCTAGTAGACAAAGAGAGACTATGGTAGGGAGAAATGGGAAAGGCCTGGCCTTGGAATTTGAACCAACAGAGTAGAGTGAATGTTACCATCTTTCCTGCTCACCGCAGACAAAACAAGCTTTAGTTTTCAGGATGGATGCAGATCTCTGACCTGCCTCTTCTAGCTGTATTATGTAGGCAAGTCAGTTAGCTTATCTTCCTTCGGTCCCCCTTTCTATTGAATAGGGAGAAAATATCTCTTAATTAACAGAGTTATGCTTTATCCATAGTCTGATTCAGAGAAATGACTTGAACATTGCCTGGCCCATGGGAGAAGGAACTCCATAACATTATCATTACTGTTTAGCTTCTTTTTGGTCACACATATAATATGGGATACATATATAATAACATAATTTTATTGTCTACTTTTTAGGTTCATTTAGATTTCAGTATATTATCCAGCACATCCTAAGTCCTCAGTAAAATAGATGTTATTATTGACACCTACTCTTAATAGTTATAACTATGATTTCTCTTAATGATGAAGAAAAATATATATGACAGTGGAGTTGTTAAACATAAGTGAATAAGTACTTCAAATCTATAAGAATCAAGTACTTAGAATTGTGTGTTTGTGTGTGGCCTGAGTTGTGTGTCTGTGGGGGTGGGGTGAGGGGGTGCACATGTGTGTATTTCTGTGGAAGCAAGAATCTGACACTTTGTCTGTTCCTTAATCATTCTTCATCCTATTTATCTGAGATGTGGTCTCCACTGACCCTGCAGATCATAAATTTGATGGACTGATTCCTGACAAGCCTCAACAATCAGGATTCCTCCTGTCTACTGCATATCAGTTCTGGGATTATAGGCATGGACTGCTGTGCCTGGAGTTTTACATGGTTGCTGGTGATCCAATATCCTAATGTTTGCTTTGCAAGCATGTTACTGACTGAGTCATTTCTTCAATCCCAATCATTTTAATTTTTTCTCTGGTTTCTTGAAAAATTATTAGACACACAAGACTGACCTGCAATAAAAATGTGATTGTATTAAATTAAAAAATAACTCCAGAACTTTTGAATAAGCCATGTGCTTTCTAAGCATTTGATTAAGCAGTAGCCACGTTGCTCTCTTGCTGTCTCCTGACCAAGTTCTGTCTGGTTCCCTCCTCTGCTGTTTCATCACCTCTCCCCACCTGGACTTCTAAGTTTTATTACCTCTGTCAGCCCTCTCCAGTCTCCATCTGGACTCAGAGGCTTGGAAAACCACAGGGGGACCGCTGTCTGCTATTTTAAGGGAAATCGCCAACTGTAGTGAGTCACCAGGGTTTTCTGAAAGAGCCTAAATATGAGTAATTACACTTTTCTTTCTTTGGTTAGTATCATTCATACAGAACTGTTTCCAGGCATCTCAGCTATATCCAGTCCAAAAGACAAATGTTCTTCCATAGCAAAGTGTGCTCAAGGATCATTCTAGAAGTCACAGAACACATTTCATAAATACAAAAACTTAAAATGATATGGTTAAGTTTTGCACCAAGCTCTGCCTAATGGCACAAGGATCTGATCGTCTAGTTTATCCTCCAAGAGCCACAGAAGTGCCTACTTAAAGCCTAAGTGATTTATGATCTTGTCTTATAGATTATAGTTATGATGATATAGAAAAAATTATATAGCTCATAGATATGTCTTATAGATCATAGCTAGATGGTAAATGTCTTATAGATCATAGATAGACCTTACCATAAGTACAAACATTGCACTTAAAGTCCATGATGGTCGTTTAAATACACAGTATATTATATTATATAGCAGTTATCTAAAGCTCAAATTTTAAGTAAAATTAGTGTTCCACTGAGATATGTTGGCTGTGAGGTGACATTTCTCTCAAAGCTATCACATACCCTTAGGCACACACTTCACTCAACAAGCTCATCCTCTTGGGCTGGGAAAATGGCTTAGCCAGTAAAGTAATGCTGAGTAAGCAGTAAGACTAATTCATCCCCCCAGCACCTCTGCAGAAAAAATAAAATAAAATAAAATAAAATAAAAGCCGCGGGGGGTTCTGTGCTCTACTGTCCTAGCAACGCGGAAGTAGAAGTAAGGTTCCCTGGAACTTGCTGGTCCTAGTCCAGCTAAATCAATGAGCTTTATATCTTAAGACCCAGACTCAAAAAGTCAGGTAGTAATAGAAGAAGCCACTTAATAAGAACCGATGCTGTTCACATACACCTGAACACAGTATTCATGTACATACTGATAAACGCAAACTCATGAATGTGTACAAACTCAGTGTCTTTATGTCTATTAATTTTCTTTTTTTCCTTTATTATAGTTAATTTACTATATGGCAACCTCATATACTTGGAGAATACATTCTCCTCTGCACACTGTCTCTGCTTCCCTCTCTGTCCTCCCCAGCTCTTCCTCCATCCAAGTTCCCACCCCACTTTCTTTCATGTTTTTTCCATTTTGGTTTTACGTTCACTTTGTGGGTATGGAGCTATCTACTGGTGCAGGAGAAAACATCTGTGACTACACCACTAAAGACAATAACTTCCTCTCTACCAGCAGCTCTTGATTCCCTTAGCTCCCATAGAGAGAGCTGGGCCCCATAGGCCCCCTTTTCATCTATGACTGAATATATTTTGGGACTCACTGGTGGGTAGATTTCATCAATCAACCTGCTGTGAGTTCATGAGTGCTTCAGCCATCCTACCTGTAATACTGTATACCACATTCTTCTTCCCAGCCCTTAAACTATTCTGACTCCTTCTCTGAAGCTCCTGAGCCTTGAAGCAAGGGATAGTTCAAGGCTGAACATTAGGTCAGTTGTTCTCAGCACCATGACCTGGAAGTTCACCTTAGTGCCTATGACCTCCCTAGCCATACCAGCTTTTTATCAGTTCCTTGGTACAGAAAATGAGCACCTTCCTATAAAGAAGGCCTCAGATCCAATGAGCATTCTGTTGGTTACCCCAATAGCAGCCATTCCCCTAGACTTTCCCCAAACTGGAATTTGCATATTACTCAGGTTCTTCGTTTTCGTAGCCCGCAATGGTTAGACATCAATGCTATCATCTCTACCTCACTAATATCCCCACTTAGAAAAGTCATTTATCTTTCCCAACCCTGTGAAAAGTCATAGAGTTAGGGACTCAAACATTCAAACAAGAGTTAGAAATCTGCTGTATCAAGTCACTCCAATGACAGCGCAAAGCCTCACTATGCAAAGAAAAGTCAGGATCCAGTGTGGGCCATGATCGTAATTTCTGAGAGGATGTGTCATGGCTTATCAAAGATGCTTTGAAAAGCAACTCTTACATAAAATCCTTGTGGCGTTTGGCAAGTATCATTTCACTTTAAATATCCACTTTCATATGTATGACCAGGGCTATGTGCCCAGATCCCAGTGAACTGAACAGGGTCCAGGGGAAACAGCATCTCCTCCAGAAGAAATGAATCAGGATTTATGCAGCCACCTGTATAATACATTAGCTGCCACCTGCAGACCTCCCCAGCTGTGCAAAGCTCACTGAAATAAATAGGCTAGAGTGGCCAGAAGTAGGGAGCAGATTGAGGAGCCTGGGAATAGGAGCCAACACAAATGCAAAGAAAAGCTGAGGGGAGTCAAACCCAAACCAAACCAAACCCAACACGGAGTCTCAGGAAGAAAGGAGGCAAAAGCGTCTGGGTTAACTGCAGGTCAGTGGACGACAATTCTGTGGCCAAGATGTGCTGAGATGACTGTCCTTGTTTGTGTAACTGTCATTTCAGCCATCAAAATTATGATTCTCATAACAGAAACACTCACTACTGTGCTAAGCTAAAAAGGGTGGAAGTAAAATAACGAGCCAGTGTGGGACCTTGATGATACAAACATTTGCCTATTGCTCTAACCTGTGCGATGGACTGAAATTCGTTTCTTAAAAAAGCAATTCGCAAAAGCAGCATGGCATAAGGCACAGGCTAGCATGTGGGTTTATCGTGAAACAAAGGAAATCTGAGCTTGGAGCCCTCTGCATACATGAGCCCCTGTGCTGTGTTCAGGAAGGGAAGCCACACTGTAATGCAGAACAATTTTTATCTAAGCATTTCTGATACAAATGTGTTCTGGTTCTGTGCTTGTTGTTGTGACAAACACCCTTATCAAAAGCAACTTTAGGGGAGAAAGTATTTATTGGGAATGTAATCCTAGGTCATAGTCTACCACTGAAGAAACAATGTGAAGTAAGGCTTGCTGGCTTCCCACACAGTATTCCCTCTGACGAATGAACTTCATATCCAGAGGAATATGGCAAGAACCATAACAAAATGTTGCTAGCTGGTTGGAAGGTAGATTTATGCCCAACTAGCTTTTTTATATAGTTCAGGACCACCTACCTAGGGAATGGTGCCTCCCACAGTCAACTGGGTTCTATTTCTCTCTTTCTCTCTTTTTTTTTACAATTTTTTATTAGATATTTTCTTCATTTACATTTCAAATGCTATCCCAAAAGTCCCCTATACCCTACCCCCACCCTGCTTCCCTACATACCCACTCCCACTTCTTGGCCCTGGCATTCCCCTGTATTGGGGCATATAAAGTTTGCAAGACCAAGGGGCCTCTCTTCCAAATGATAGCCGACTGGGCCATCTTCTGCTACATATGCAGCTAGAGACACAAGCTCTGGGGGTACTGGTTAATTCATATTGTTGTTCCACCTATAGGGTTACAGACCCCTTCAGCTCCTTGGATACTTTCTCTAGCTCCTCCATTGGGGGCCCTGTGTTCCATCCAATAGATGACTGTGAGCATCCACTTCTGTATTTGCCAGGCACTGGCATAGCCTCACACCAGACAGCTATATCAGGGTCCTTTCAGCAAAATCTTGCTGGCATGTGCAATAGTGTCTGCTTTTGGTGGCTGATTATCGGATGGACCCCTGGGTGGGGTAGTCTCTGAATGGTCCATCCTGTCATCTTAGCTCCAAACTTTGTCTCTGTAACTCCTTCCAGGGGTATTTTGTTCCCTATTGTAAGGAGGAATGAAGTATCTACACATTGGTCTTCCTTCTTCTTGATTTTTTTGTGTTTTGCAAATTGTATCTTGGGTATTCCAAGTTTCTGGGCTAATATCCACTTATCAGTTAGTGCATATCAAGTGACTTCTTTTCTGATTGGGTTACCTTACTGAGGATGACATCCTCCAGATAGGTTTGTAAAACCCCCGTATCAGGGAGACCCTTGCTCAAGTACTGGGGTGAGCCAATGCCCCAATAACTCAAGAGAAACTGTTCTTGATACAATATCACATGAGGTTTATTTGGGAGTCAGCATGCTGAGGTCAGGTTCATAACCTGCATGGGGGCAGAGGAGATTGACCATTGGGGGTTTTTGAAGAAAACACACACACACACACACACACACATACACACACAGAAAGGGAAGGATAAGATCACAAAGAATGGGGAAGCTGACTAAATACCATAAGAATGGGGATGAGTTTCAGCTCATCTTTGAGGTAAGGGCTATAGGCTGTCTTTGGCAAACATTCCACAAGGGATGGGGAAGCTGAGTAAACATCATACAGCTCATCTCTGGCGGAGGGGTTACAGGCTATCTTTGGCAAACATTCCTGGTCTCTTACACAATGAGTCAGGCACGTGGGTGGGTCACCCAATAGTCATTGGCTTCTCAGGCTGCCAGGTAGGAGAACAAAGGGCTTCATGCTGGTTTTGTTTCTAGGGGTCTGGGAAACAGGTCTGGGCAACATATTGAGTCTTACAGGTTATCATATACCAATTAGCAATCAAGACAGTCTCCAAGAGACATGACCACAGACCAAGCTGATATCTCCCAAACGGTTTCAAAGCTATGTCAAGATGACAAAGCTAACAAGTTCAGTACCTGAAGAGACATCAACAGAAAGGTCACCAAGGCTTTAGGAACTACAGCGTTACTTCTTTTTATCATCAGTAAATATCCTTTTTTTTCTACTTTTATGTGGGTTTTTTGTTATTGATTTAAAAATATTTTTGTTTTGGTTTTGAGATAATATCTTACTCAGTAGCCCAGACTATGTTCAAAATCAAAGTCATCCTCTGGCTTCTGCCACTCAGGTGCTGAGATTACAGGCATGAACCAAACACATCCAGCTGTTAGAGCCACACTGGCTCCCAGCTGACACTTGGTAGAGTGTATTTGTGTCTATAACTTCTCACCAAATTACAAACGTTGGTAACCATCACAAAAGAGGGCATTGAGGTGAGGTTTGAAATCCATATTTGTCACTGACTTGTGCAACGGTAGGAAAATCTTTTAATGCCACTAGATGCCGGAGTCATTGATTTTTTAAGGCAATGATTGTTTGAAGCATGCATGTTTCCTGTGTAATACTGTAGTTTTGGAGTGTGGATTCAGAGCAGTGTGGTCTGTTGGCCTGCTGTTGCCTCCCCCACAGCTGATGTCTGGATTAGTTATTAACTTCTTTCTCATGTATTGAGAATGGTAATAGCATCTACTATTCAGCTTGGCTGTAATGATGCAATTAGGCAGGGGTTGTGAGGATGGTAAAGCATTTGTGGCAGCAGTGGATGTGCAGGGCCGTCCGCACTGCTTGTTGTAGGTGGTTGTACTGAGCTCGAGCTCTCTATTCATTGTGCATGCACCATGTTTCATATCCTATCTGTGCAGCATAGACAAGTCCATTAACCTCTTTGTGTTACTCTCTTGAAGTACACGATCCCAGGTAAACCCTAGAGCTGCAGCATCAGCAGACACTGAGAGACCCCAAGGGGATTCCAAGACCTGTTATTGTGCTAATCAAACTGACATAATGCTCCAGGTATTTCAAAGGCTCTTCTCGGCTTCTTTCTGTGATGTAGAGGCACATGACTTGATACAGCATTAAGAATTTGCCCAGTCACCATGCCTTGTAGTAACTTGGACTCCTATCCCCAGTTCTCACCAGCTTTTCTGAGATTAGGAGCTGCCATGCGGAAGGTTCCTCACAGGGAAGGGATGTGAACAGTATTTGGCCTTAGGTATATAAGGAGGCTATCTGAAATGGACTTAGAGAATTCAAGAAAACATCAATTCCAGAAAAGCATAAAGAAAAATTTAGTGGAATTCACTGAGATTCCAAATCCCAAATGCGATTTTCTTACATGTGTTGTTTCCTCATGAAAGCCAAAATTTATGCACTAGAATTGAGCATCCTAGCTATGCAGCTTACGAATTCTTGTAGGATTTACCTTTACATTTTTCTGTAATCGTTCTCCTTTTCAGCCATTGAATGAAATCAACAATTTGAAGTATGCATGGTATCACATCTCTGAAACTCCCAAACATGTGTCGTTATTCCGAATGAACTTTGATGCTACAGTATTGGTTTTTGTGTCATTAGAGATTGTTTTTACAAATCAATCCTGGGAGAGACATGATCCAACAGAACACCCAGAGGAATCACATGGCATACTTGGATACTTTAGTGACATTAGGCCAGCACTTGATTTTTTTTCTTCAAATTATCTGTGTATTTGCATCAGCCCAGGCATGTTAATAAGAAGGCTGACTTCCAGCCTGTCCCTTGTGCTGCCTTCCAGTGGCCTATGTGGCATCAGAGTCTGATGTTGGAAAGGACATAAAAATTTTGCTACCATGAAGAATGAGCATGTCAGAAGGAAATGAAAGTAGAATTTAAGAGCCATTGTTATTGGATAGACACAATGCTAGGAATACTTCAGAAGTCTGTTTTAGTCAATTTTCCCAACTTTGGGAAAAGAAAATATCTTCTCCTTTGAAAATAATAAAAAGGATGAGATAAAATTCAAAACTGAGTTTAGATATCTCAAATTTATTTCAATTTTGAAAAAAATAATTTTTTTACATATCTGCAGTGGTTTTTTGTTTTTGTTTTTTTGTTTCATTTTTTTTGACCAAATCTACTCTCCAGTCACTTCCTTCCAGCTCATCCTAGGTCCTCCTCCATGACATCTCCCTTCCAACTCCACAGTCTCCCTATTTAAAGAATGAAGAAACAACTGATTCCAGTTAGTGCTGTCTCCGTGCATTGGTATAGGGCCATTCACTGGAACATGGGTAGTTTATCTGGGCTACATCTCTGAGGAAAACTGGTACTCTCCCATCTATCAGCCATCAGCTGCCAATGGTTCATCTGCAAGGGCTGGGACTCCATAGGCCTCTTCCTCTCCACACTGGACTTCCATCCAGCTTGATCTTCTTATGTAGGTCATATGCATGCCTCATCCATGCAAGTTCCTGTGTGTTGTCATGTCTGGAAAACACGGCTTAAAAGCAGTTTATTTTTTTTTTTATTTCCAGTTCTTAAAATCTTTATGGTCCCTCTTCTACAATAATCGCCTAGCCTTGGGGAGAAGGTTCCCATTTGTGGCTACTTTCTCTGCCGTCTCTTATTCTCTGTATTTAGGCCACTTGTGAGTCTTTAAATGAAGCACCATTTATTACAAAAAGAAGTTTCTCTGATGACGGTTGAAGGCTGCCCTAACCTATGGGTATATACATGTAGTTGATACTACATATAAAGGGAAGTTTAATACTATGTCCTTTTAGGAACATAATAGTAAATTCTTTTCTAGGAGCTTGTGACCTACCCAGTTATGGCTTCTTGGACCAGGTAGTAGTACCTGGTATGAGTTTCATAGTATCAGAAAGTGAATCATTACATTACAGAAACATTCATGTCATTGTTGGACTAATGGGGATAGCTTGCCAGGTAAGTCATTATTGTAGTTGGTAGAGTACAGATCGAGGTAAGCATATCTCACTTTAAATATAAAGTTATGCACTTTAGACTCTGGATTCCATTTCCAAACTGCTATTTCATCGAGATGTATTTGAGTGTTAACAGGATGACCATTTTAGGAATTTTAGGACTATTCCTTACATTTTCAGCAAGAAATAATTTTATAAAGGCTTGGAGTTTGAGTGAATGGAAAACTAGGCAGAGACCAGGTCGTTAATGATGAACTTTGATATTTGGCTAAACTGGGTTCAAGCACTAATTTCTACAATCATTAACCGCATGAAATGCTTCAAAATAGCAAACATCACTAAGATTTCATTCTTTTGTCAATTAAATGGAGATAAACAGTATAGCTTTATTAGATTGTGAATGATATTAGGCTCACGCAAATCCTTGACAGATTGCTGGGAATGAACCAAGTACTCAACACAGAATGTTGGTTGAGTTTTTGCTATTACTTCCTGAGCATAGGACAAAGTCATTTACTCATAGTTAACCAAAGTGCACGAAAGCCTCCAGACTATGATGAATGATACCACTCCGTTATAATGAAATCTGTTCTATGGTTCGTATGTAATGCAATGTAGGTACTTTCCCCTTGATTAGCTTTTATGGGAAAAATAAGTAGATGCAAATACCCTGCAAACTAGAAACACTGCGAATCCTTGAGAATTGTTTCTATGGTGTGTTATACAATATGATGAGGGCTTGACAACAGACATCTAAGTGTAGAGAGTAATTGGGATCAGAGGAATGTTAACATTTTCCAAAATAAGCAGTGTCTACAAGTGTCCCTTCATTGTTCACCTTGGCTGATTCTGACCTATGGATGTGCCAGTAAAAAGGAACATCATCATTTGGTGCTACCAAGGCTCTCGTTTTTTCTCCACTGGAATGATAGCTTCGACTTTTATGTTTTCTCCACGCTGAGATTTCATGAATCAGCTGCTTGCGGCTCAACTGAGATTCTGTGCTGTTCTTGCAGACACATTCCCCAGTGCCTGGCTTGGGATGTGTGAGTGCTGAAATTACCAATTTCATAAAATTGCTTCTGATGTTGGGTAAGATGCTATTTTTATTGAGCACAGCAATTGCCACCCTGGTTTCAGGAGGACACACTCTTCCTCTTGATGATCCTATTTAGTTTCAGATTTGTGTTTGGGGAGAGCAGTGATTACACAGTTTTGAAGCCCCTTGAGCCGAAATTGCTGGGGAAACTGTCTGCTGGGCCTGGAAGCCAGTCTCTGCGTTTTGACTGTTTGCTGAAAGGCAGTAACAAGTATTTCAACCTTGGTGGAGCATTACAAATTGTTTACAGCCTTTTCCAGGAACTTGCATGAGCCAGCAGGCAGAGACACGAGGCATACATGCATTATCAATTCATGTTTATTGTTTGGTTTACTTTAGAAATCGCTTGGCCTGAACATCAGCTCACAGATAAGAGTTTTCTCTATACCTCCTATTTTATTCATCCATTTTGGAGAATAGATTGCTTACACACAATGAATGTATACAAAGCATTGTGCCTCTGAAGAGCATAGACAGATGGAATTGAGCCAGAAATTAGAACCTGGTGGCAGAAAACAGTGACACAGAAATCCGGAAGAAGATTAGCCAGAAAACAAGAGCTCTGACAGAGTATAATAAAATGAGAATCAAGTGGAAAGCAGATGGGGTTCAAGCTACAAAAAATGGAAAACTCTTAGCTCTATGATGTTATTAAACTCTGCTGTGCTCTCTCTGACACCAGATACCTCTTTGTAGTCTCTATGGAGATTCAGAACACAGCAATTGCTGTGCTCATTTAATGGTACAACTAAAATTTGGGGTGCCTCTGCTTCCAATGCCCGTACTATGACTTTAATCAAACTACAGTTACACATTCTCAACCCAAGCTATTGGTTAACACGTTGGAAGAGTGCTACATAGGTAGCACTGGAAATGGGAGAAATACAGACAACCTATGGCTGTGTTTATGTCATCTCTGAAAACAGTCTGTTTGCTCAGGCTTCACTCATTTAGAATTACATAAACAAGTTCCTTGACCAAGAAACACATTCATTTTGGTAACTTGGAGCCAAGACCACTCATCTTCTATGAGGCCATTAGGAAACTGGTGTGATTCACACAGAACCAATATACTTGGAATAGCTAAGGCAATCCTAAACCATAAGAATGAAGCATCCAGCATCCAAATTGTACTGCAGAGCTCATAACCATATGCCACATACACCAGCACAGTAGAATGCCTATAAGTAGACCTGAGCATTTACAGTCAACTAACAATCCACAAAAACACCAAGACAGAGTAGAGACAAGAGAGTCTCTTCAGAATATTGGTTTGAAAGACCCGGATAATCATGGGCAAAGTAAGTTTTTAAACAGACATATGTCTTATATCACACACAAAACTCAACTCAGAATAATAAATACAGCACCAGAGCAGAAGATGAAGGAATTCAACTGTCGGGTAAACAGAGGCAACACATGGCCATAGCATGCACCCTCATCAGACAGCCTCATATTTTGTTTCTGAATAAAGCAAAATCACCTCTGGATAGAGGGAGTTAAAAGGTTGTCCAGAAAGCCCTGGACAAAGCCAGATGAGGCCCCACCGAAACTGTGCCTGTACATCATCTGTCTACCATATAAGGCACAGACTTGATCATGGTGATTCTGAATGCAAGCAGCATGGCACACATCTGCAGTGATTGGCACAGAAGGCATCTGTTTCTCAGTGGGTAGTGTACAGCAGGGCAAATTACTCATGAATATGATCATGGATGGCATTAAACATTTTTAAAAGATGTGTACTAGTATATAGCATTTAATCAAAATGAAAAGAAAGCAGTTATTAAATAGCCAGTTATCTATTTCCTGGTATAATAAAAAAACATTTAGAATAGTTTAAAGTCTTTGGAGAGTTTGTAATTGAAGAAACAAAAAAGGATATATCATCAAATGGAAAGTAATATTTTATATATTTTTATATATAAAATGATAATATATAATAATTTTTATATATGTTATATAATGATTTATATATATTTTTATGCAACTTATAAAAAGCATATTAAGTAAATGTTTAATAGAATATAATTTTATTTATAACATCTCAATTGTATAACTAATTGCCTTGATAAACAAATTATGAATGTGTTAAAATTAATAAAATGTTTGTATAAAGTATATATCATAATTTTTAGAAAGGTAAATAAAGACATAAGCATAATAATACCTGATACTATAAACTCCTAGAAGAAAGCGTGAGAAGAGCTCTGATAAGAGTCTTGCTAAAGCCTAGTCAACAAAGTTAAAATAAACAGGTAAAAACGATATCAAACTAAGTGTTTCTACAAGGAAGGATAACAGTTGACAAAATTAAACGGTAACCTACAGAATGGAAGAAGATATCTGCAAAATAATAAATTGCCAGAAAATTTATATCTCAAGTATGAGGAACTTATACAGCTCTCTAGCTAAAAAGAGCTGAGAAGATCTTCCCCAGGGAAAACACAGATGAGTGACAGGCCTATGGGCTGGCATCAGCATGACTTAAAACGGAGAAGGTCAAAATCAAAACCATAGTGAGGCATCACTGTGTTGGAGAGTATGTGGAGGAAAGGGATTCCCAGGTTCACAGACAGACCCTGTGTCAAAAAATAAGGTATAAAATGACTGGGAATGATATCTGGGTACCTACCTCTGATCTCCATATATATCTGCTCACAGGTTCATGGAACCACATACACACACACAGAGGACACAGAAAACTACCAAATGTGATAGGTTGATGCCATGAACATACTATATTTCAATTATTTCATTGCTGCATTTGTTAGGTTTATGAGAAAACTTTTGAATATGTGGCTGACAAGAATCTTAAATGTATTTTCTTTTGGAAATGTCTTAACTTACTTAAGTGTCATATAAAATCAGAATAGTACCTTAGTGCACTCAGCAATACCGTGTGTACAGATCACCCTGGGTGTGACCTTGTTAAAATCCTCTGATTCAGTAACTTTTGGTGGGAGCCCTGGTCCTGTGTTCTTTAACAAATTTCTAAACTATACCATTATCACCACCAGAAACCATTGTTTTGGCACTCTTGCCCTGGGTCACACCCCTTCTGTACGTCTTTGTTTATAAGTCCAAGATGCGTCAGTGATGAACTCAGCTGTACACTCATTCACTGGTCCTTGTGAGTGGTAGGCCTACTGCTTTGAGATTGGACCATGAGAAGGACAGGAAGCAAGGAAAGGTAGGGAGAAAAGTAAATCCGAGAAATTAAATGCTGTGACCTCAAAGTATCGCAGGCCACCTAGAAAATTGTATCTCCTTAGCCCAAATTAGCAATCTTACATCCTCAAACCCCAAACCCATGATGCTTCCAAACCAGAAGCCTTTTGAACTCTCTTACATGTCACAAGTGGAAAATGCCACACCAACAACCGCTTCATACACAAGATCTTTTAAAAATATTATTTAAAATTAGCTTTGAGCTATGTGAATCTAGTACATATGAAACATAAATGTGTTTTCCCTTTGACTTGGCTCCCATCCTCACAAGGGATCTAATTATGTACATGCAAATATCATAAAATTTTAAAAAGCATTCCGAAATGTAAAAAAGAAAACAAGACTCCTCTGGTCTCAGTGCTTCAGTTTCTCTGCACCAGCCCGGCTGCCGTGCTCATAAATCGTAGTAACTTGCCTACAGAGGAACAGAGCCTGAGAATTCTGAATGCTACTGATAGTCCTTCACATTTCAGAATAGGAATATGTTCACAGGAAGTTTTCAACTACGTACCTTAATTTACAAGTGAGTTTGGAAGGACTTTCCTTTCTCTTCAGAGAATAAGCCAGTCATTCTTTCAGACTGATAAGAGTTTGGGGATCGATCCGAACTGCTGCATTTATTACCAACATTTAAAATTGAGATTCAGAGTCAGGGAAATTTTTTAAAAAGTAAGAATAATGACAATAAGCATATTGCTTTCCAGATCTGGGAGTGTCCAGTTATTCGCGAACATACTCTGAACATTCTCGTGGTATGGCTGGCCCATTTTGAACCCCAGGAAATGGCAAAACCTGAGTTATTCAGAGATCAAAATTTCCAAGCCTGGTCTTATGATAACCTCTTTTAACTTTTAGAGAGGTGAATTGGAACTGATTTGAGTATCTAAATGACTGAGATTTCCAGGCTTTTCCAATGGTTTATGGTTATATTGTAACCATTTTCATTTAAATGAGAAAATATGCTAGAAATGTAAGACACACATTTCATACACTTCACAGTACCAGAATGTGTGTGTGTGTGATTTTGTGTGTTATTGAGTCTATTAGCTTTAATAATTTACATTGATCCTAAAAATTGAAAGATAAGTGACTAATATATCAGTCACTAGAATGAATGCCAATTTGTCCATGAATTATTTGCTGAGACAAAAATGTCCTTAGAAAGGAAGGAATCTCCTGCTACTTCTGGCAACATGGAAGATTTATTTATGGCAAATACGGCTTATTTGCTTTGCCAAGCTTTGATTTGTAAACTTTCTTTGCAATTCCTGAATCCTAGCCCATGACTTTGGGCATTTGTCAGTCTTTCTATTTCTTCTTACTATACTGAGCAGTGAAAGCAGGAGATCACCATGGTTGGAAGATTTGGAGCCACACCATCCTGGGCTTGAAGCCCATCACCATCTTTTGCCAGGTGTGTGGCCTTAGGTAGAACATTCTCTCTTAACATTGGCTTTCAAAGCTTACGCTAAAAGAATATCAACATCCAGTTTGTACTTTGAAGATTAAGGTAACAGAGGTGAAGGAGCTGGGATCCTGGTTTATCGGATCCCTTCCTTAAATGTCGGCTACGATAATTTTAATCCTACTGAAATGGGCAGTCTCTCAAACTGTTTGCTGTGGCATCCTGGTTACTATGGAATTGGAGTCTCATTTTCATATGTTCAAGTTTTTACCTACTTCCCTGTCACTCCTCAGCTCTATAGCAAATCTATCATACAGAATTACACTAGCTAATCAAGTTTTAAAGAAAATCCAGAAATCTGAGCACATATAAACATTCCTACTCTTTATAATATTAAATATATTTATGAAAAAACACATCTTTGGCCATTCATCAATGTGTATCACTTTCTGTTGACTCAGTACTAGAAAGCTATACAAGATGGTTTTATAAAACAAGTTATTCATTTGATAATATGTGTTGTAATATTTGATAGTTGAGATTAGTTGAAACACTGTCCCTTTGCCCGGATATAATGAAATATTTTTGTTATACAACAAAACCACATTATAGTATACCTGCACAGTTAATGTATATGATTTGTTAGCTATATGTATATTTTTCGAGTTATCAACATTACAATCAAGAGAATAGAAATATCCATTCTTTGGAAATATCCAAAGCTTTCTGAGTTTTGTGTGTGTGTGTGCCTGGGCTGGAGAGATGGCTCACTAGTGAAGTACCTCTCACAATCATAGCAATTCATGTTTGGATCCCCAGTCCCCACATAAATAAAAGCTGGGTGATAATAGTAGGTTCCCCATGGGGGCCTGTGATGTAACCAGTTGCAGGTTCTTAGCTTAATTTACAGTAAAAGGCATGAATTTCCTCTTTGGAGCAGGCTTTATATCCAGTCTGAAAGTAAATAGTTATTTCTATGACATTTGGGCCACGATTGTACCTGTGAACATATTCTTGCCAGGCTAGAGATTATTGTAGCTCATGGAGTTCACAGCTGGCTGAGACTATTGAATCTTTTCTCCTATTTATTATAAACAGAATATTCCAGCACTATGATAGCTTTCAGCACAGTCCCCTCCTTTTCCCCTTTCCTCCCCTTCTCTTCTCTCTCCCTCTCTCTTTCTCTCTCTCTCTCTCTCTCTCTCTCTCTCTCTCTCTCTCTCTCACACACACACACACACACACACACACACACACACGCACAGAATTTCATGTGCATTTGTTATTTTTGTTTCATGTTGTTCCTGTGTGCTGTGTGTATGTATATCTTAAAGATTTGAGACCCACCTCCCCTCCTTGCCAAGCATTTACATATTGTGTTTGAAAAGAAATAACCAATCTGTGCCTGAAAGTCACAGTGGTGAGCAGGCTGTCACTTCTGGAGTGACTTTTCTGCTGGTGTGAAGCTCACATTCCCCTAAGCTTTGCATTCCTTTCCTTTGGTTGCCTGTCTTTTTTTTTTTTTTTTTCTATTTTATAGGAAAACAAAAACAACAGATCACCATGGCATACCTGAGACAAGAGTCCACAAGCAGTGTCCTTAATTCGCTGAAGCTCACTTGGTGGAGGTTTCTAATCACTTACTGGGTTTCTGTCAGATGAGATTAGCTCATGTCCAAGTGCAATACTTAAAGTTCTTCTGGCTTGGAGCTTATTTAATGATGTGGGTATTTGTTTTTGCTGTACAAGTTTATATTGAAAAAACTCTTCTCCCTGGTGAGTTCTGGGCTACCTGGTATGGATCTTTTGTGAGAGTTGTTAACGACACTTGGATGAGGCCAGACCTTAATTTTTACTTAAATAATGGAACTCATCCATCACATCTCACCGAACCTTTTTGATATGGTCAGTGCTTTTTGCCACCACCCCCCCCCCCAAAAAAAAAAATCTTTGTGTCAAACTTGTGTTTAGTTTCAAAGCAATTGCCTTAGGCTGTGAGCTACCCTCAATATTGAATAAGCAGCCTTGCAGGTGGCTTTGCTCTTTAGTGATTTCTGATTCTCAACCAAAAGGATCCTTCCTTGTTTTCTCCCAGGTTTCAGTTAGTGTTAGTGATTTTGTGAACAGTAAGTGGCCAAAATGCTGCCAGCTAAAAAACGTAACACTGATTGTCAACACATTTCTCTCTCTCTCTCTCTCTCTCTCTCTCTCTCTCTCACACACACACACACACACACACACACACACACACACACACACGCCTAGCTTTGTCTTTTATCTCTCTAATCTTTTATCTATTATATTTCAAATTCTGGTCAGCCCCAGATCATGTAGCATTTAGCATTGTGGGTTATCTGTGCCAACAGCTTGTAAAATAAGGATCCCTGTTTTTTTTTTTTTTTTTTCTTTTTTTCTTTTTTTCTTTTAAAGCCAAGGTTAGAGGGATTTAAAATAATTAAGTAAGGATTCAAACCTTTTCTATCTGATGTGAAACACCTATACAGGATTAACTAGGCACGCTTGCAATGTAGATCGGTTGACACAGAACTTGCCTAGCTACAGGAGGCTTGATCCCCAGCTCTGTATACATTGAGCATGCTCCTGCTTGACTGGAATCCCAGGACTTGGGAGGTAGAAGCAGGAGCATCAGAAGATTTAGAACATTTTCAGCTACATGTGAGTTTGAGGCCAGACTGAGATATACAAAGCCCCACCTTTAATTTAAAAAAAAAAAGTTTTTTTTTTTTTGTTCCTAAATTATTGTGGAAAGAAATGTTTTACACCTATTCTAGGCCTACCTGATGTTTGAGAATTTCATTAGTCATTTATTGGTACATTAACTGTTGTATAACAAATTACTGCAAACCTCTCTGACTTTAAACAAGTCTTTGTTATTCACTCTCAGGGTCTGGTGATTTGTCCAGGCTTTGCCTGATCCCAGACAGCATTATCTGGGCTAACAGCCAGGCTGTGTGGAAGATTGAAGTTACTGCTGTGCTCTGGCTTAAACATTTGTCCCCAGTAGCACTCAAGTTGAGAAGCAGTTCTTCAGGGCATAGGTATTGGGAGGTGGGGCTGAAGAGGTCAGGTCAGGAACTTTGGAAAATTCCACCTGACCCTTCCTGAAAGAGAACCCCTCTGGAAGGGAAAGGCTAATTAATTAACATTCCTCAGGCCACTGGGGGTGGGAGGGTATGGACCTCAGCCACCTTAGGAGGGGGAGGCCCAGAGCTCCTTGACACATTTCTAGACTTTGACCACCTACAGACAAGGGAAGTCCTTAAAGACCAATCAGTTTAAAACTCACACTCTCCTGCCAATCACATTGTGCCTAATGGCTGCTGCTCTGAAAACTGTATCAAAGCTCACCAACCAAGCTGTGCAGAGTTGCCACTTCTCCTTTGGGTGTAAAAAGACCCCAGTGCTTTGGAGCAATAACTTCCTCTTGCTTTTTGCATCGACCCCATCTCTGTGTTGTTTACTCAAGGGGTCACAGTAAGCTAAGGCTCGCCAGAGTCTTTCAGGGCCAGTGGCTTTGTTTTTTGTTTTGTTTTGTTTTGTTTTTGTTTTGTTTTTTAATTTTATATACATTGCCTGCATGTATGTCTATGTGAAGACATCAGATTCTCTAGAACTATAGGCAGTTGTAAGCTGACATAATGGGTGCTGGGAATTGAATCTGGGCCCTTGGAAGAGCAGCCAGCGCTCTTAACTGCTGAGCCATTGCTTGGGTCCCTACACTTTGTTGTTTTTGTCATAGCAATGACACAAGATTCTAAATGTAGCATTAAAAGAAATACATTTTTTCCCTCAAACTATAGTAGGATTTGATTATGTGTCTTACTAAAGCTCTTCTATCATTCTCTTCACATTTTACCACAGAAAATGTAGTTATAAGTAAATGGACCTCTGGGTTATTAGAGATGGGTTCATTTGTAGGCCATGGCTCAATGTAAAGGGAATTGTTCCAGTGTAGAAGTGAATATCAGCCACATTTTAGAAAGACAAATTTAAGGCTCTTTTACTCTGTGAAGATATGAAATATTCTGTAAGAAACAAGAAATTTGGGTATAAAGAATGTTCTTTAATTAAAAGCCATGTTTAATGCTTTGTGGGGAGGGGTAAAATGAACCAATTCAAGCCAGATTTATATATATATATATATATATATATATATATATATATATATATATATACATACATACACACACACACACACACACACACACACACACACACACACACACACTCAGGTTAATTGGAAAGATGCTTTCAGGTCACCAAGTTCACTGTCCTCAAGGAAGGAGGCCAGGGAAGTCACCATGGTAAGGGAGACAGAGGAAAAGGGAAAGAGAAAGAGACAACAAAAGGTGGGGTAGGGGAGAGAAGCAAGGAGCCAAAATATCTGGATTAGATAGCAAAGAGCCTCTGGGGGAAGGGCAGCCCAGCCCCTGGGCCAGAAAGTTCTGGGTTAGGGATTGGGCATGCCAGGTTTCCGACTGAGGAATGCTGGGAAAACCTGGAGGCCAGGTCTGCTTGATATGTAAAAATGCACCCCATTGGGCTGCTTGTTTCAGGGTCTGAAACCATATGGGGTTAAAGTGAATTAAGAACAAAGGTCAAAAGCACCTAGTCAAATGCAGAGCTGTAGAGGAGTCAGTTGCATTGTAAAGGGGCAATTCTTTTTAGATGGAAAGGAATAAACGCTAACTTTTTTATCTCAGTCAAGATAAAAGAAAGACAGTGCCTCTGGGATACTGGAGCTGCAGTCAGAGATGCCCGGGAAGAAGTGGCACTCACTGATGGGGGAGGATGCTGGTGGGTGGAAGTCAAGGAGCAGCCAGCTTCTCCCTGGGGCTGCTAGATGAGAACTCATGGAAGTAGAGATACTAGGCAGAGAGAACAGCAAGAAGTGCCAGTGATTGTCTTTGGTGGGAAATTGAACAGGGATGAGAGGGTATGAATTGATGGCTCAACTATGAAGGGACTTGAGTTCAAGGGGGCTTGGGAACTAGTGGTTTAGTGAGGTCATATTTTGAGAAGGAAATCTTACATATCTATTTATCCATCCATCCATCCATCCATCCATCCATCCATCCATCCATCTACCTGATGCTTACCATCTTCCCCTAAGTCCAACTGAGCTAGTTGAACTATGGACTCATGGAATGTTTCCAAACCCTTTTGAGCAGGCTGGTGGCATCCACAGGAAATCACCAATAGCCCTGGCAAAGGTAAGATAAGGCAATTGCGTTGTACTGAATGAAGAATTTCCCTGTAGGGTTAGTCCTTTTGAGGAGGTCATGAACCCTTTCAGGGGTGGAGCCTCACTAGAGGAAGACCATCACTGGGGGGCAAACTTTGAGAGTCTGTACCCTCACTTCACTTTCTCCCTCTCTGCTTCCTGTGTGTGTGTGAGTGGAATGTGATCAGACAGCTCCCTACTCCTGTTGCCTCGCCATGACTTCCCCATCATTATGGACTCACCCTCTGGAACAGAAAGCCAAACTAAGTTCTTTCTTCTGCAAGTTACTTTTGGTCATGGTGTTTTATCATGGCAACAGAAAAGCAATGAGTATAGGAATGAATCCACAGAACAAATGCTACCTCTTGCCAACAGTGGCCTCCTTAAGTCTCAGCAGAATGTGAGGTCCAAGCCAATTTGGATGCAAACAAAAGTGGGTGGAGAAAATGCAGTATTTGCTACTTCCATTAACAATAAAAATGTTCCTCCGGTTAGCTTTTGTACTACTTTGTGGTCTGACTCTACTCAGGGTGGATGAGAGCTTCAGTAGAGGATCTTCCATCAGCCCACAAAGGCTGTGAACTTGTTTATCTTGTATGGGTGCCAGAAAATGAGCTAGTTAAATTTAGCTAAAACATTAAGTACCATTCAAATATTTTTCTCTTTTCTTAACTATACAAATCCCACAGAAAATAAAATTTTCATGTCTTAATTGTGATATCCAAAGTCCCTTTTCTTCTCAGCATGCTTGAGATAGCAAAGTAATTTTCAAACTGAATGCGATTGTCTCTGACAGTTATGATTCAAATATTTAATCTACAGGGAAAATTCCCAGAGTGCCCCTCTCATCATTTCTTAGCTCTGTGGAGAATAAAACCCTCAACTTTATATGATCTGATATTATTCCCATTATTGGTATTATGCTGTAGGCAAATATCCTTCAAGAGGCACAGCCTGATCCCCTTACGCTTAGTGAGTTATACACACCACAAAGACCCAATCTGGCCTTTTCCGTGTGAGATGTGGTTACCCCATAATCAGCTGAGAATGTAATAACCATAATTTCACTTTATGCAGAGCACCCTCTAGGATTTAATTGTAGATTCTTCACTCCTGAGGCATCTTTCTTCCTTTCAAAGCTTTCTTTTTCTAAAAGATCAAATTTCCTATAGGTTAGTTGCTTTAACAGAGAGCTTTTGGGTGGGGGTGGGTCAGAATCTATAGATTGATTATCTAGGGAATCCAATAAGAGAACCCTACTGAACCAGCCATTGAGGTCCTTTCAAGGTTTCTTACTTTCCATTTGGAACAAAATGCCACAGGTTAACTCTCTTTCCTACATTGCTGGTGTTTTAATGTACGCCAAGCAAATAAATGTTATATTATAAGCAGTCTTTCTCCAAATGTAGCTTTTAGACCACCTACATACAGAACTCTCGGTAAGAGGGAAAACACAGACTCTACAGGTATTTCCTTACACTACTAAGCCATAATTGCTGGAATACAGGACCGCTTGTTTATGCTTTTAAAAACCTCCGTTATTCTTGTGCACAGTAAGATGCTATTCTTTTGCATAGTAAAGGTTAAAAGAGGTTGTCCTCTGTGTACAGCAATTTCACTCAGGGCTCTCATCATCATAAGTGCTAAATACAATATTGGCCTCCTAAACCTGCCAGCAAGAGATAAGAAGGTTGCCTCATTTCAATCCATGGTTCTCATACTGTGTCTAGGCACTGCTATGCACTGTGAGAACCTGGGTTCATTCAGCAGACTTGAAAATGACTGGGCTAATCAATATCTTGCCCCTAAATAAATTTTGGTCGGTGAGCTGCTATGTTGTTTTCAAAGTGCATTATCATTTGTACTTTTTGCTATGTATTTTGGGTTATCTTGTACATTTATAGAATGGGGTTCAGTAATTTCGGTATTGTTTTTTAAGTCAGGAGTAGTGAAATAACTCAAAGCTCAAGAGAACTTGCCACCAAGCCTAATAGCATGAGTTCATTCCATGGGGCCAATGATGAGCAGACAGAACTGACTCCAGCTACTACTGTCAGACTTCCACATCCATACTGTGGCATACATCTATAGATACACAAATAAATATAATAAAATGTTTAAAAAGTGAACCGTCAAAAAAAAAAAAAAAGCCTGGTATGGTGGTGGCTCACGCCTTTAATCCCAGCACTCAGGAGGCAGAGGCAGGCAGATTTATGAGTTCGAGGCCAGCTTGGTCTACAGAGTGAGTTCCTGGACAGCCAGGGCTATACAGAGAGACCCTGTATCGAAAAACCAAAACCAAAAAAAAAAAAAAAAAGTGAACCATGTCAGGATTGCTGTCTTTCTTATATTTTAGAAGTTGTACAATACCACATATATTATTTTATGTTATATTATTTTATGTTATATTATTTATATTAATTATTTTTATAAAACTAATATTGTGTAAAGTGTGGTATACTTTATGACTTTTTTGTTATATATGGTAATTTTGGTGGCTTATACATTATTAGGACCTATATATCTATGGAGGTGCTTGAAGCAAGTGCTAACTTAATAGGAAGTTTCATGTGGCCAGAGTCTACTATGCCACAGAGGGGCCTCTTGGCTTTAGAAGGTGTGGAGACCTCTGATTTAACTCATAAATTTGTAGAAGTTAACTCCAGAAGCAAGTCTTCTTCATAAATGGTCTTTCTACTCCATGGTGGCTTTCGTACCATAGCTGCCTCGAGGCCCTGCAGAGAACAAGGGTGTGTGTAAATCCACACTGACTCTTTAGCATCAATTAATTCTTCTCATCCCACCAAACTGGCTAGATCAAATGGAATGGTAAGGAATTGGAGTTCTAACCAGACCTGCGCTAGGTTTGAGCCTTATCTCACAGTATCAAGACAGAGAGAGGACAGCTGTATGTAGGGTCTCTAGCCCCCAGGCACTGTGACTCCTATTAGTGTCATTATTTTTATTTGATTTATTAATATCTTAGAATTGGGTTCTTTTGTTATCTCTCTATCAAAGACATGTAAAGTGAGATGGCGGAGGTGAAACTCACAGAGGCTCTTCAGCATGGAACTTGTGCTCTCTGTCACCAACTGCATAATTGACAAGCTGCTCCAGGTTCCTTTAGAGTCTTCAACATGAAAAAGGAAACTCTAGCTCCTGCTGACTAATGGAGGTTGGTGGCATATGTAGCCTGTATAATGTCAGCCTTTGCTGACAGTCAGCATCCAGGGAGGAGAAGACACTGCTGCTTTGGACCAGACCAACTGACAACCCCTGGAGACACCTTGCACTCTCCCTGTTGAAATTCCCACAGAATTGGCATCAAGGCAGATGGCATCAAGGCAGAAGTCCTGGTGTGTTGGAAAAGAGTGAGCAATCTAACACAGATACAGTATCTAGTCTAAGCAAAAAGGTCCAGAAGATGAAAGTTCATCAAAGACCTGCCAGCCCCTGTTCTGCATCTTCCACTCGCTTGAAGCTATCACTGTTGCTGTCCTTTCTTCTACGGGAGGATGCAGCTTCACATGCTAACCAGTGAATACAGAATGGAGTTTCTCTTTTGCACAGGAAAATCCTCTGGCTGGTAGAAAATAGAAAGGGGATTAACAGTACTCAGGGTATAAGGAGTCAAGCAAAAAAACGTGAGAAATAAGCAATCCACTGATAACAGCAGCAGAATGAGATTTCTGCTCAACAAAGGAAGCCCAGGAGACCTGGGAGAGATAATATCTCATCCAAGCTTTTGTTCTTGCCTGGGAAATACTCTCAGAGATGGAGGTATAACTCAGGCCCTCTCCAAAAATGATGTGTTTGTAAGCTGTAGCATTAGCATTTGATTCTGCAAAAATCAGATACATCGTGTTATAAATGTATATAATAAGGAGATGATCATGTGGTTTTTACCTTTGAGTTTGTTTATATAGTGTATTACATTGATGGATTTCCGTATATTAAACCATCCCTGCATTCCTGGGATGAAGCCTACTTGGTCATGATGGATGATCATTTTGATGTGTTCTTGGATTCGGTTGGCGAGAATTTTGTTGAGTATTTTTGCATCCATATTCATGAGGGAAATTGGTCTGAAGTTCTCTATCTTTGTTGTGTCTTTATGTGATTTAGGTATCAGAGTAATTGTGGCTTCATAGAATGAATTGGGTAGTGTACCTTCAGATTCTATTTTGTTGAATACTTTGAGAAGAACTGGAACTAGGTCTTCTTTGAAGGTCTGATAGAACGCTGCACTAAACCCATCTGGTCCTGGGCTTTTTTTGGTTGGGAGACTATTAATGACTGCTTCTATTTCTTTAGGAGAT